>CANJKZ010000531.1:0-114901 GCA_947471745.1 Closterium sp. Naga37s-1
CCCTGATCATGCGGCAGTTGTTTGAAGCCGATGCGAATGAGGCGAGCATGCAGGTATTGTTGCCATAGCCGCGGAGCTTGCTTGATGCCGTAGGCGACTTCAAGCAAGCTGACAGACTTGATTAGGATCTCCATTGGAGCCGTGCGGTAACTCGACGAAGATTTCTGCAGTCAACAGGTGCGTAGAGAATGCATTGCAACGTCGATTTGTCGTTAGCTTTTCTTCTTCATGGCGGCGATCGCGAGAAGGATTCGCAGCGAGGTGTGTCGGCTAACCGGGGCGAATGTCCGGTGAAGTCGCGTCCGTGTTCTTGGTCGAAGCCGCGTACGACCCAGCGAGCTTTAAACTTGTCGATGGTGCCGTCAGCCTTTGTCTTCACACGGAAGACCCACTTCCCGGTGAGTACTGTTTTATTCCGTGTCACGCCGATAGGAACTACTTTCCACGTGTTGCGTTCCTCCAGTGCCTTCAGCTCCTTGTCCATGGCTTTGCGCCATTTTCCTTATGCTCCCCCCCCAGAGCCTGCTGAACCGTCGCAGGCTCTTTAGGAATGTCCGCTCCGTAAACTGCGGTGATGAGGCCAAGGATTTGGAGTCCGCTCTGTGTGTATCGAGGGAAGTGTTGTGTCCGCGGGATAAACTGCTTCGTCTCCCGCTTCTGGGTCAGGTGTGAAATTTGGCCCTACGCGTTCTGCTTCGTTGGTGTTGACCCGTTCAGGTGTAACGTAACCATCGTCGGCGAAGTGATAGAAGACTTCGGCGTTGATGCTTTCGCGTGGATTTTCGTCGTCCATGGGAACATCCACCCAGCAGTAAGGGAGAGGTCCGGCTTCTTCCGAGGCTCTGTCCACGTTCTGCTCTTCCCAGTCAGCTTCGTCTTCTGCCGAGGCGAAGGCTCGGGTGCCGAGAAAGCCAGCGGAGCGATCGGGGTTTTCTTCTTGCAAGTTGGCGAGGTAGTACCGGAGGGTGAGGTTTCGTAGAAAATGACGTCACGTGCTGCCACTGTCTCTTTTGTCTCGACGTCGAAAATTTTCCATGCGTTGTAATGCTTTTCGATGCCCAGGTGTAGTCCCCACTGTGCGCGTTGAGAGAATCGACCGGCTCGTGCAGATGGGGGCCGGTACTGTACCATGCAGCCGAAGACCCTTAACATTTTTGTGCTGCCCAGTTTTCCTGTCCACAGCAGATGCGGTGATGCGTTGTTCGGGAGCGATGATGACGAGAGTAAGTTGTGCAGCATGACGGCGTGGTCCATTGCTTCGGGCCACTGGTGGTTGGGCAGGTGCATGCCACGTAGCAGCTTTCGCATGGTGTTCTGGAGGATCCTGTTCATCCTTTCTGCTACACCCTGCTGTTGGTGAGCGTAGGGAAGGGAGATGAGTCGCTTGATTCCTCTTTCTGCCAAGTAGTCCTTGAACCTCGTTGAGGTGTATTCTCCTCCCCCGTCTGATTGGAAGCTTTTTAGTTTGACGCCCGATTCGCGTTCCGCTACTGGGAGCCACGCAACGAAGGCTTCGAAGGCCATGTCTTTGCTCGGGAGGTTTAGGTGCCAGACATATCGTGTGGCGGCGTCGATGAAGGTGATGGTGTAGTTGTAGGCGTTTTGTCCGGGCTCGCGGTTGTACAGGATGTCGCTGTACACCTTCTCGAGTGGTGCGTAAGCTGGTGCGCTTGGATTGTGGTGAGATGCGAACGGTTGGTGCGGTAAGTCAGCTTCGGGACAGGTGAAGCATGTTCCACGGGCTCGCTGAAGCTCTCTGCCATCAGTTAGGAGTAGAGAGTCTTTGTCGAGTACGCCTGCTCTTATCGTGTTGTTTAACACCGTGTTACTTGGGTGTCCCATTCTTGCGTGCCAGGTTCCTTCAGTGGCGCGATGTCCGGGTGAACGCCGATACATGTCGGAGTTGGAATAGAAGCTGGCGGTGAAGTTGGCGCTTCGATGGACTTCTCGTGGTGCCGGTTTTAGCTGCTGCGCGGGTGTCGGTGGTGTGTCGTCAGTGAAGATCGGTGCCGTTGAAGGGCCAGCGATTGGTGTTGATGTTGCCGCTGCTACCGATGTTGTCTCTGCTGCTGCTGATGTCGTTTCTGCTGCTGCCGATGTTGTCTCTGCTGCTGCTGATGTCGTTTCTGCTGCTGCCGATGTTGTCTCTTGCTGCTCCCGATGTTGTCTCTGCTGCTGCCGAATGTTGAATTGTCGCTAACGCTCTTGTTCTTTCTGCTTCAGGGATGGTGTGCGAGTACCAGAATCCTTCAGGGCTGAAGTCTGGGTCGAGATCTGGTGGGTGCGTCCAAGATGTGAAGGTGACGATTCCGTCGCTGTCGGCGGTGCCAAGGTCTGGAACGAAGTCAAGAACGAAGACGTTGTTCTTCAGAACTGCCTTCCCGATGTAAAGTCCTCCTCTTCCATGATATAGCTTGAATTCTTGGGTGGTGCTGTCCGCTTCAAGGTGAATGCCTTTTGCCATCAGCTGGCTGACACTTAGTAGGTTGTAGCCGAGTCCCTCCGCGATTAGTACCTTTGACATCTGCAGTATAACGTTTGTTTCCCTTGACTGAAGTTGAACTACGCCTTGTCGTCGTGTGCGCAGGTTATGATTGTTGGCGACTGTAATGACAACTTCGCGTTGAAGTTGGTGTTCTCGTTGAACGAAGCGTCCCGAGGAGCACATGTGCTGTCCACAGCAACTGTCCAAGAACCAAGTGTCTGTCCCGGATGGCTCGCTTTGGGCGATGGCTGCGTATGTCGGGTTCGGCTCCAGTGTCTCATGACGAGGAGTGGATTCTTCAAGTTGTTCTTCTGGTGAGTAGTACGGTGGTGATTCAGTGATGCAGGAGTCTGACAATCTTGCCATGCAGCTGATGATATTTCTTGCTCCTTGTGCAGATTGTGTCGTTGAAGACTGCGACTGGCTTGTGGGGTTCGCCTGCGTTGATGCCACTTGGCTGCTTGAAGGTCGAAGTTGTCGTTGCGGTGGATTTGACTGTTGTCGATTCGGGCAGTGTGTGCGTGGATGTCCTGACGTCTTGCAGATGTGGCAGAATGGAGGTACGGGCTTTGGCTGTTGTCGGTTGTTGTTGTTGTTGTTGTAGCGTCGCTGAGTGTGAAAGGGTGCGCGAACTGCGATTGAACTTGTAGCGCGTCCAGTGTCTTCTCTTGTCCAGGTGCAGGTTGTGGCATGAAGCTGACGGAGCCGCGCTGGGGCTCGTATGGAGCAAAGGTAGGTTGTTGCTGTTGATTTCCACGTGCGTAGGATGAACCATCAAGGCTCATTGGAGTCACGTCGTTGTTGTTGTTGCTGTTGTGTGACTGCGCAGGTACCGATTGCTGGTGTTGCTCGTAGAAGGACATGAAGGAGAAAAAATTATCCATCATGTTCTGGTCGAGGCCTGCAGGATGATTTGCTGGAGTCTCAGTAGATGTTGCCCTTGGTCTTGTTGCTGTACCTTCCTCTGTCTGTAGGCCAGAGGCAGGAGGTGGAGTAGGAGTAGTGCCGGGAGATCAAACAGAGGAACTCCTTTCCTTCTGAGTAGCCATGCCTTCTGATGTTGTAGGTGTCTTGGTAGTTGAATTCCCCCTGATAGCTCTCATACCATGTTGGGCTGAGAAAAGCCCTTAGGATCTTTGCAGGGGTGAACTCTGAGTGGAACTTGTTGTAATAGCGGAAGCTTTTAGTGAAGAATTTGTGATCCACCTTGCGCTAGTATGTGAGGGCAAAGTAGATTAATTAAAGCAAGGAGATACAGGATTATATAAGAGTACAAGGAATACGAAGAGATATAGTTATAACTACTTTACTGTTGCTGTTGCGGTTCGATACAGTGACGACTCGGGCAACTGCTCTGTAACGAGTCAGTTGTGTGTCCTTGCTGTCGCGCTGTACTTGTCAGGTCAAAGGTCGCTGACCTTTGACTTTCGCGTAACCTCCAGCGGTTACTTCAACCTCCGAGGGTTGACTCGCGGGTGCTCCGATATATCTTGCTTCACTTGTGTCTCGGTGTTTCGACACGACAGAGGCGTTTAAGATCGATTGTTTCCAACATTCGGGACCAATTGTGGTATGGGACGCGAATTTTGACATGCAGCACCAAGGTCCACAACAAGCCCCACAATATTGTTTTCCGGGGATGGAGGAAGAGAAACCAAAACCCCACTATCTTAACATCACATTTACGAGGATTTCTTATCACGATCCGAACAGTATACCATAGACCTAGTCTACTATCCTATTCTCGAAATAACACAGCCATGGTGACAAGAAAGTCAACGCTGCACTGTTACTGGTAACTCAAGAAGGCAGGCACAACAGGAGATGGGGGCGAGTGGGCTGCGTGAGGAGGTAGGAGTGGTGGTGATGGGTGGTAATGGTGATGGCAGTGGTGATGGACGGTGAAGGGGGGAAAAAGGGTGTCAGTAGGGACGACGACATCCCCATTCAGTAGGGGCGCGGCCTCCCCCTGTCAAAGTCCCTGCGGTCCGGCCCCCCTCCCCCTCTGAAGCCTCCCCCTCCCCCGAACCCCCCTCGCCCTCCCCTGAAGCCTCCACTGCAATGACACAAGGCACAGGACACATGGGGGACACAGAACACATGGGGGACACAGGCCACATGGGGGACACAGAACACACAACAGCAGAGGACACATGGGGAGGGGTGAGTGAGTTGCGGAGCGGAGAATGGAACGTGCAAGGAGTGAGGAAAGGAGTGAGGGAAGGAGTGAGGGAAAGGAGTGAGGGAAGGAGTGAGGGAAAGGAGTGAGGGAAGGAAGTGAGGGAAGGAGTGAGCGAAAGGAGTGAGGGTAAGGAGTGGGGGAAAGGAGTGAGGGAAAGGAGTGAGGGAAAGGAGTGAGGGAGGAGAGAGGAGAGAGGGAGGAGAGAGGAGAGAGGGAGGAGAGAGGAGTGAGGGAGGAGAGAGGAGTGAGGAAGGACAGAGGGGAGAGGGAGGAGAGAGGAACGAGGGAGGACTGGGCGAGAGACAGGGAGAGAGCGCAGCACGGTACAGCAATGGCAACAAATGACAACACAACACAGATAGCATCATCAAGCCGTAAAGCGCCGCTTCGATCACCTTTCCCCTCAGCATTCCCCATCCCCTGTGCCACTCACCCTCCTCTCCCCCCCCCCATGGCGCCACTCAACATCCTCTTCCCAACCCCCAATCCTCTGCCCCCTCTCACCCTATCTGCAAACCGTCAATCGCCCCCACTCGTCCTCCTCTCCTCCCCAAATACCCCCCCAAACCCCACTGCACCACTCACCCTCCTCGTCCGCCTCCTCCTCCCGGCCGCGGAGCTGACTTTTCGGCCATTCCCACTTTGATGGTGCTGCCTCGCAGGGTGTGACCTGGGGCAGGAGGAAGGGGGGGAATAAGGGGAGAAGCAGGAGAGAGAGGTCAGGAGAGGCGGGAGAGAGACAGGAGAGGGGTGGAAGAGAAGTAGGACAGAAAAGCGGTGAGAAGGGAAAGCAGAGAAGGAGAGAGAGAAACAGAGGAGAAGGAGGCAAATGGGGGGTGCAAGGGAGGGGGGAAGCAGAAACAACAGAAGCGACAGGAAAAGCCGAAGGGGTGGAATAGGAAAAATCAGAGTGCTGGTGGATTCTCCTCTTGCTAACCACAAGTACCCATCGCACCCAAAAGGGTCCCAAAGCAACCCATCACGAAGCACCCATCACGAAGCACCCATCACGAAGCACCCATCACGAAGCACCCATCACGAAGCACCCATCACGAAGCACCCATCACGAAGCACCCATCACGAAGCACCCATCACCAAGCACCCATCACCAAGCACCCATCACGAAGCACCCATCACGAAGCACCCATCTCACCGTTGAGGAAACCACCGGCGCTGTGGGCGGCCTGGGGTCCTCGTAGGTCAGGACGCCGTCGCCCTTGTTCTGTCCCCTCTCGTCCGTGTAGAGCTTCACGCCTTCAACCCACCCAAGCACAACCCACCCAGCACACTCTCTTACAGCAACCCACCAAGCACACCAACCAACCCACCAAGGAGGGTCCCACGGGCGCCCATCTCACCGTTAAAGAAGCCACCGGCGCTGTGGGCCGCCTGAGGGTCCTCACATGTCAGCACGCCGTCGCCCTTGCTCTGCCCCCTCTCGTCCGTGTACAACTTTATGTTGAACGGCCGTTTGCACAAGCACCCATCTCACCGTTGAAGAAGCCACCAGCGCTGTGGGCGGCCTGTGGGTCCTCATAGGTGAGCACGCCGTCGCCCTTGTTCTGCCCCCTCTCGTCCGTGTAGAGCTTCACGTTGAACGGCCACTGGTCCTTGTACCCGCGCTTCTGCTTGATGCGCGCGATCTGGGCAGAAAAAAGCGCGGAAGCGGGGACCGGTGGAGGGGAGAGGGGAGGGGGAAGGGACGAGAGGGGAGGGGGTAGGGAGATGGGGCGGGTTGTGTAGGTAGAGGGTCATAAGTAAGAGGCAGAGTCCACTGGTCCTTGTACCCGCGCGTCTGCTTAATTCGCGCGATCTGGGCGCGTGGATGAAGGGGAAGGGGAAAGTTGGAGGCGCCTAAAACATTCGTACATTTCTTCTCTCTTTTTTTGTCTTCTCGTTTTGCTATAATGTTTCGTACTCGGCCGCGTACGTGGAACTCTGATTTAGATCATGAAACCCCTCCTTCCATCTCCATCCAAAACCCCTCACTAACCCTCTCTCAGTTACTTCAACCCCGCTAAACCCCTCACCAACCCTCATCACCCCTCACCACCCCTCTCCATCCCTCACCACCACCCATCACCACCGCTCACCATCCCAATGCCGCCGAACAGGTTGCACAGCTCGTCAACAGTGACGTCCTTGGGCAGACCGGAAATATAAATCCGCGCATTGTCGCAATCCGGGGGGCAATTCTCGTCGCACTGCTTCACCCCCGGCGCTCCCCCCCCGACCCCACTGTCCGCCCCGCCGTCCTCCCCATATCCCCCTCCTCCGCCGTATCCCCCGCCCGCGGAACCCCCTCCCCCTCCGCCACCGCCTCTGTCGTCCCGCGCATAGTCTCCCCCACCGCGCCCGCCATAATCTCCGCCCCCCCGGCCCCCATCCCCACGCCCCCCGTCGCGGTCTCCTCCGCGAGACCCGTAGTCCCCGCCGCGCCTGTCATCCCCCCCGCGCCTATCGTCCGACCTTCCCCTGTCATCTCTCCCGCGGTCATCCCCCCTCCCCCTGTCGTCGCCCCTGCCCCTATCGTCCCCTCTCCCCCCACCGTAACGATCTCCCCCCCTGTCGTCGCTTCTCCCACCCCCGTAGCGATCACCCCCCCTGTCGTCTCTTCCGCCGCCATACCGGCCGCCGCCGCCGCCGCCGCCACCGCCGGCGCCCGCGTCGGCGGGACGGGCCGTACCGCACTTGAAGCACTCGGCGCGGCGGGCAAAGTTGTTGTTACCGCAACTGGGTGGGAGAAAACACGAACGGGGAACGGCGAACGGGCAAACGGAGAATGGGGAACGGGAAACCGCGGGCGGGGGACGGGGGAAGGGGGAATGGGGAACGGGTGAGCAGAGGATGGGGAGCAGGAACGGGGAACAGGGACCGGGGGAACGGGGAACGGTGGACGGGGAACGGGGACGGGGAAGAGGAAACGGTTCAAATGGAAACCAAGAAGCTGGTTCGTGACCGTAATTTGCACGAAAAGAAAGAACGGATCTAGCGCTATTGATCCTGAAGACGACTGGAGCACTGTGAACTGGCCAGGGTTATAATCACAAAAATTATCCTTCACCACACCGGGGGAAACTCACCCCGGACAATCCCAGTCGCCGGGCCGAGGGGGCGGAGCTCCGCGCCCGCCTCCTCCGCCATACCCTCCGCCTCCGCCTCCGCCGAAGTCTCCGCCTCCGCCGCCGCCGCCAGCTCCGGCAGGGCGCGCGGTGCCGCAGCGGTTGCACTCAGAGCGACGTGCGAAGTTATTGTTACCACACCTGCGACAAACACGCCACCGGCGGAGACGAGGGTGAGTGGTTGAAGGAACAGGATACGCGAGAGGGAGGGCATTCAACAAGCTGTAAGATGAGGACGACTAACTCATGATGAGAACAGCATAGGACAAGAAAGAATCGCGGTTAGAAAATGAAGTTTGTTTGCGCCTGGAAGCAAGCAAGCTGCTTTAGCGCGCCTTTTAAAACAGCAACCGCCACTCGTCTATGGCGTCTAAAAGACGTCACGATACTACTTACAGCGATGTTACATTAGAGCGAAACCTATGCGAATAGCAAAAAGAGCGGCGACACCTACCTGAATTAAAGTGAGAAAATTCGAGCAGACCACCCCGGGAAACGTCCAAGCAACCAAAAACCTTTCGCCAACCCATGCGACAGTCGCCATAGCGATGCGAACACCACGTTACAGATTGCGAGCCACGACCGGCATTGGAGGAGGTGGTGGTTACTAAAAAGCTAAGGGCGGTCCGTACGATGGGTTCGGGCACAGCCAATCACCGTCGCCTCGACCTCCTCCGCCTCGTCCGCCGAACCCTCCGCGGCCCCCGCCTGGGCGATTCGATCGAGGTTTCCACGCCATGGAGATAACGGAGGAAAAATTGCATGTGAAGTCAAGCAGAGAGAGACAGAGAAAAGAAATGGGAATGCCGATTAGCTTACGTTGCAGATCTGATGTGTGACACAATAAGATTTAGGGATGAAAAGCCTCCTGGATGTTCTATTGTGCCTGTAAGACCAGATCTGTGCTTTCCGACGCAGAAAGAAAGAAATCTATCGTTTTGAAAGGAAGTAAAAATTCATCTTACAGGAGGGAACTGCTAGCAGCGTGATATCTTACCTCCGCCATACCCGCCTCCCCCTCCATATCCCCCTCCTCCTCCTCCACCCCCACCACCTCCTCCATCGCCGTAGCCCTGGTAATCGTACCCAGACATCGCTGCTGGTCCAGGAAACGGCTGTATGCGATGCTAAAATCAGTCACCCACAGCACGTTAGTGAACCCTAGACGAAGTCACAGACGCAGCAGAAATTACCTAAAATGCTCGAAGGGTTTTCCCTAGTTCAACGAGGTAGACTTCTGATGAATCTGATCCTCATTCACTACACATTCTCACCCAAATCCTCGAGTCACTCTGGGAGCCATTTTCCCGCCAAGTGAGCAACCCTCCGATTGGGTTTCGGGATTCAGGGATTTGTCAGATGGCAGGCAGCGACTGGCAGAGGGGTTTGTGGTTGTGGTTGATATAGGCGGTTGCGGTGCAAAAGTCGTGTTTTGGTTACGTCGCATGAAAGGTAATGCAGTTTCAGGCCAGGCTAATACAAAAACGATGTGATTTGTATCGCGTATTTTGGGAATGGCTGCTTGCTCCGACAGCGGAAACTGACCAACAACCTGACGGTCTCGCCCAGCACCTGATTTTGCCAGCGGTTCATACAGCAACAGACTGAACCGTCCGATTTTTTGGAGTTGCTGCCGGCCAGACCGTCCACCCACTGGCGAAATGTGGCATTGCGATCCAATCGCATTCGTAAAGCCTTTGTGTAACGGCTTCGCCGAAAAAGACGCACTTGTCGGCAGAAGCCGTGCGATGTGAACGGCGAAACATTCCAAAACGCACACACATGTTTCATGCGTGTCGCAGGTCACCGCCGTTTGTCACATCTCACCCCCAATCTTCTGCTCACTAACACTTGTGGAGTTCGCTAGGAGCGTGAGTGCATTTGCGAAACGGGAAACCGGTTCGCATGCCACCCCTGACATTCCATGCCATGAACAGTGTCGTGCGGCTTGTAATCAACAGAATCAATGGGTTTTTACAACAGATGACCAGGTCCACTACATTACCCTTCTCCGTTACCCCGACAGAAATCATGACTTCTGACATTGATTACGCTACAGTGGAAGGAACTCACGAGCCCAGCATAACACTTTCTCGGGACGTTTCCAGTCATTCACTCGTTAAAGAGTGCTCGTAAGAAATTCGGGGGTTCTTATTCATATTCACCTGAAAATCCACCAAACTAAGGGTTTGCTGTATATTGATGGATTCCCCGCCAGCCTCTCCGCGTGGGGGGTAATCGTTCAGCTTGCCAGTGGAACGGCGCAGCAGGGAACGGCGGGGATGTGCTGAGTGTGATGAGATGCGCCAGTGGCGTTTGCTGCCGCCACGGAAGTACTGCACTACTGCCCTCCGACCAACCATGCGCATCTCTGCACTTGGAACCGCGCTGGCTGTTCCCCTCTTCAACCATTTCCCCCCAGCCCCATCCCCCATCCCCCCAAACCACCTAACTCCCGCTGTGACTCCGCACTGCACAGCAACACATTCCCCCACCACATCGAACCTCGCGTCGCGTCGCTCGCGCCCCCTGCGCCAATTGCGCCCCTAAAAAAATGCCTAAGCCCAATCTCCAAGCATAAAAGGCTCCCACGACCAGCCCAAGTTGTCACCTGCACTTCTCTCAGTTGAACCAATTTTTCTCACGACAGTCACGAGTTCTAGTGTCGTGCACTTTTGAGATCGCACAACGCGAGTTCCGCCTGCAGCAAACAGCCCTATTCTCACCATATTCAAAACTTTCTGGCCTGACTCGTTAGCGACTTCGGAGCCTACTCGTTAGGGGCTTTGCTCCATTTTCGACAGTGACGCACAAGGTTATCGTAATGAGGATCACTCGACTGCTTCTCGTCTCTCTGCTCCTGGCTCTTCTCCTCGCCACCAGTAAGCCCCCTCCGTGAAGATTCCGCTTCCTCTGTTGAGAACATCCGCTTTCGCATCTGACATAACCGTCTGTTGCAGAAATTCGGTGACCCCGGAAGAAAAACACCTCGAACAGATAGGTCTGTTGAAAAGCAGATAACTTACGTGCTCTATATTTTTTTTTCTTGCTCGTGTGTCAGGTGCGCTCGGAAAGAAGGACGGGGGTGAAGGCGGTGGCAATGGGAAGGGCAAGGGCGGCGGCAACGGAAAGGGCGGTGGCAAGGGTGGCGGAAAGGGCGGCGGAAACGGCGGCGGCAACGGGAAGGGCGGAAAGGGAGGGGGATGGAAGGGGCCCAAGAAGGGGAAGCAGAAGATCGCGGGAGCGGCGTCGGCAACTTTGCGCGGGGATGAGGTGGTGGACGCTAACGGGAACCCGATCGGCGACAAAAAACGCCACAGGGGTCATAGATCTCGTGCTCGTCCGGTAAGAAGCGCTCTTGACTTCGGAAGTGGGCGATGGATAAGAAAGGAAGGGGGGCCCATGCGCGCTTGACAGGCCATGTTTAGATCCGCGGGTGGGTTGGAGGATGGGGAGGGGGAGAGGCGGGGCAAATTCAGTCTTCCGTGTCTTTCGGCCGTCATTTGACCGCGATTACGAGACCTTCTGACCCCTGTTTGAAATCTCCCGTTTATGTCCCTCTTGTTACAGGAACGACACCGTCTACGACCTCCACTTCCAAGTAGGCATCGCGCTGACGGATTCCGGCGAACCGACGTCCGTCACCGTCAACGAAGGCGCCGAAGGAACTAACGGAAACGTGGTCATCGACTTGACGGAAGACATCACGTGGACGAACACCACCGGGACTGCCGCGGGCCCGCGCTACGGCCGGAAGAAGAAGGGCTGGGGTTGGGGGGGAGGCCGCATGTTCCGGGGCCGAGACAACTCTCTGAGGGACATGTACTCGTATTACACTAGGGGAGTTATTCGCGACGCGTCGTCGCGCACTAATGCGCAGGGCGACACGTACTTAGTGGCCATGCAGAACCTTTTGGACTCGCCCGGGTCGTACTATGGGCTCGTTAAGACTGACATGTATCCCGAAGGCGCGGCACGAGGGCAGTTCAGGAAGGCGCCTAAGGGATGGGGAGTGTGGCGAAACCGGGGGTTCTGCTTTAAGTTCAACTGCTGATGTGTCCGATCGTGTTGCATGAAGCTATTAGTGTACAAAGCGTAGCGGGGGCTCCTAGAAAGAGCTGGTGGGCTGCTAGTTTCAGCATGTTTTATCTTACCTCAGCAGGTTGTACAGATTTTGTTATCAACATGTAAAAAACATACATATCACTTCAAGATCAGATTCCTTGTAAAGTACTCAAAAGCAGGAATATTCACACTGAAGCAACAGGTCAAGCAAATTTGAAGCCAAATAAGTCAAAATGCGGTTCTTCTATTTGGTGCTAGATGAAGATGGGTGTTACTTATACACTGAGTATATCTTTCCAAACATCTTATTCAGATAGCACTTCTGCTCTCCACTCAGATGTGTGATGGAATCCTTGTGTGCCATCCAAGAGTAAAATAGAACATGTTCAAACGAGTCACTCACTCAAGCCTCCGAACCGAAGAAAACAATGGCTCACCAAATCCGCATGCAAACAAATCAGGATTTTCCCACTCGCTACATCCAGGAAGAGTGACTTGAAATGAAACGGAAAGGGAGGCCTGCCCGTGGGGAGATGAACGGCGAAACATTCCAAAACGCACATCCAGGTTCGCAGGTCATGGTCGTTTGTCACATCCCTCCCCCAATCTCCTGCTCACCAGCACTTGTGCCCTTCGTTTGGAAGAAATCCGCATCGTCAGCAGCGCGCATGCATTCGCGAAATTGGTAACCTGCTTCGCCTGCACACTCCTGACGTGGCATGTCATGAACAGTGTCGTGGGGCTTGTGATGAACAGAATCCATGGGCCTCCACCACCACTCCACAACAGCAGCACCACACCGACCAGGCCCGCTCAAACAGAGATCGTGACTCATGCAGTTGAGTTCGCAGTTTGTATTCCCGAATTAGAATAAAGCATGTGGGGCCAGTTTATTACTGTACCCCAGTGCTGAGAAAGGTACTCACGAACCAGCATAAACAAGTTTGTGGTTCCCAGAACGCGAAACAATCAATTTCTCGCTCCATCATCTTGGACAGTTTTCGTTACAACTCGGGGAACGTCTCATACTAACCCAAGAACTCACAAAAGTGAAGTATTTACTCAAACATTTGTCATGGATTTCCCAAACCAAACCTCTCCCTGTTGGGAAGAGAAGGTGAGATGCATCCATTGGCAAGTGGGACGACGCGGCAGGGCACGGCGGGGGTTTGCATCGATGTGATGTGAGTGTGCGGGTGTGCCAGTGCTGCTTGCTGTTGGCACGGCAATTGCTGCCCGCAGTGCTGCACTCCTGCCCTCCTCTGACCAACCAGGCCGCGCGCTTGGTACAGTAGATTCACTGCACTTCGCACCACGACACGCTAGCTCTCCCGCTCCTCCCCTCCCCCCTTCAACAACCTCGCTCCGCTCTCTGAACCGACTTTCCGACCACCAATTTCCCCCCCACCCCATCCCCCTCAACCCAACCCACGCAACTCCCGCACAGCAACCACCCCCACCACATCGAACCTCGCTCGCGCCTCTCGCTCCTCTTCCGCCACCAATTGCGCCACTCGAAACAAGGCCAAGCCCATCTCTATCAGCATAAACGTTCCGTTCCGTGAATCACAGCACTTCTATCTCGTGCAGCTGCGCTTCAGCGAATTACCCTGAATATTTAAAACTTGCTGGTTTGACGCGTTAGCGATATCAGGTTAGCACTGCTTCGTTTTCGTCAGTGACGCAATCTATCGCAATGAGGATCACTCGGGTGCTTCTCGTGTCTCTGCTATTGGCTCTTCTCCTCGCCACCAGTAAGCTCTCTCCGCTACTATGGTCCCGCTCCCTTTATTTAAGTCGTTCGTTTCGCATCTGACGTAAGTGTATGTGTCGTGTGTCAGGTGCGCTTGGAAAGAAGGACGGCGGCGAAGGCGGCGGCAAAGGCGGCGGCAAAGGCGGCGGCGGCGGCGGCAACGGCGGCGGAAAGGGCGGCGGCGGCGGAAAGGGAGGAGGATGGAAGGGGCCGAAATTCGGAAAGAAGGGGAAGGGCAAGATCGCGGGAGCGGCGTCCGCGACGCTTCGCGGAGAACAGGCGGTGGATGCTAGCGGGACCTCGATTGGCGATAAGGACGCCACAGGGGTTATCGATCTCGTGCTCGTCAAGTAAGAAATACCCCTGCGCGCTTGGAAGATTATTATTTTTTGTTATTATTATTATCATTTATTATTTATATTAACGCGTCGCTTTCGCGCGTCGTTCGACGAAGAATGCTTGTCGTTTTGACCTTTGTCTGAAACCCTCCCATTTCTGTCACTCTCGTTACAGGAACGACACCGTCTACGACCTGTACTTCCAAGTCGGCATTGCACTGACGGATTCCGGCGAGCCGACGTCCGTCACCGTCAACGAAGGAGCCGAAGGAACTAACGGAAACGTGGTCATGGACTTAACGACAGACATCACGTGGACGGACACCACTGGGAAGGCCGTGGCGGGTCATCGCTACGGCAAAAAGAAGAAGGGTCGCGGTTGGGGGGGGGGCTTTTTTGGCGGCGGCAAAGACAACTCACTTGACAATTTGTCCTCGTATTACTCCAGGGGTGTGATTCGCGACGCGTCGTCGCGCACTAATGACCAGGGCGACACGTACTTAGTGGCCATGCAGAACCTTCTGGAAGCGCCGGGGTCGTACTATGGGCTTGTTAAGACTGCCGCGTTTGCGGACGGCGCGGCACGGGGCCAGTTCGTGAAGGGGCCTAAGGGATGGGGCGTGTGGCGGAACCGGGGGTTCTGCTTCAATTGTGTCTGATCTGATCTGATCTGATCTGATCACATGCGCTAAGTACATATCCGTACGTTGCTTAGTTGGAACTGCGGAGTTGTGTCGTTCTAGGTGGGTTTCTAGAATATCATGGTTCTGGCCAGCTAGTTTGGGGTGTTTTAATTTTCGTTATACAGTACCGCCTATAGCGGATTTGGATCGCCGTGTGTCCTGCGTTTCTGTGGAGCTGACCTATACAGATTCTGTATGTGACTAAATATACAAATTACGGATCTTTCAAATGGGAAAAGGTGTAAGATAATATTGCATCTATACTAGATAAGCACAAAAGCAAATAAGGCGCTTGAGCAATCTCCTACAGAGGCATCCTCTTTGGTTGGTACCCAGCTGGCATTGGCAGTACCGGTACCTGCCTGCCTGACTGACTGAAAATTCCAAGGCTTCACATTAGCTCCAAGTCCCATACCTGATGTTTATCTCACTTGTCAAACAGAGTGCTGCAGTACTACTATATTTAGACTAGTCACTCTGCTACAGAGAAAACTATAGGGCCAATCCTTGACGAAAACATCTTGCTCAAAGCAACCTGAATCTCCGGCGACCCATGCTCGCTGCTCACTAAATCCGCCAGCAACGGGAAGAACCTCGCCAGATGCTTCTTAAACGCTGCATCCTTCAATGCCGTAACCGCCTGCAGTGTGGCCACCACCAGCGGCGCCCGAGCCACCAGCTCCCGGCGCCGAGCCGAGCCGAGAGGTACGGCGAGAGGAATGGGAGGGAGGGGCGGGGCGTCTGCTCCTCTTGGGTCTTCAGTCATGAGTGCGAGCTTGCCTTGAGACGTTCCCACATATACCTGGAGAGAGAAGGGAACAAGGGAGAAACAGAGGGCGGAAAATGGATCATACAAACAACCCCGGGATGAATCCAGATTGCACACACGAAGAGTGTCGAAGGGGGACAAAAGGGGGGGAGAGGAGGGGGGGAAGCGGAAGACGAAGAAGGGAGGACCCTCTTGAACAAGAAAGAAGGAAGCACGTACCAGGAGAACCTCTTCACAGAGGATGACAAGCCTCAGTTCAACATACACCTCCTTAACCAGCTGTGCCTTCTCCCGTGGCAGGCGCTGCAGCACTCTGAGATACGCATGCAGCGCCTCACTCTCTAGCCTACCTTCCCCGCATAAAATAAAACCACCCTTCTGGACAAAGAAACAAGGAAGCGTGTACCCGGAGTACCTTTTTGCAGAGGATGACAAGCCGGAGCACTCACCCGGAGAACCTCTTCACAGAGAATCACCAGTCAGAGCTCCACGTCCACCTCCTTAGCCAGCTGGGTCACGCATGCAGCCCTGGCAAGACCATCCACTAAGGGAGAGAGGAGCACTCACCCGGAGAACCTCTTCACAGAGAATCACCAGTCGGAGCTCCACGTCCACCTCCTTAGCCAGCTGGGTCACGCATGCAGCCCTGGCAAGACCATCCACTAAGGGAGAGAGGAGCACTCACCCGGAGAACCTCTTCACAGAGGATCACCAGTCGGAGCTCCACATCCACCTCCCTGGCCAGCTGCGCCTTCTCTCGGGGCAGGCGCTGCAGCAGGCTGAGGTACGCATGCAGCGCCTCACTCTCTAACCTCAGCAGTGGCGGGTCGGGCATCTGAGTCGCCAGGTGGAGGGCTTGCAGGCCTGGCGAGCCCGTGCCCCTCTGCCTGACCCACAGCCTACCTACTTCCCACGCACAGAAAGACCCACCTCGGGCAAAGAAAGAAGAGAAGGAGAGAGAGAAAAGCACGTACCCGTAAAACCTCTTCACAGAGGATCACCAGCCGGAGCTCCACATCCACCTCCTTAGCGAGTTGAGCCTTCTCTCGGGGCAGGCGCTGCAGCAGGCTGAGGTACGCATGCAGCGCCTCACTCTCTAACCTCAGCAGTGGCGGGTCGGGCATCTGAGTCGCCAGGTGGAGGGCTTGTAGGCGCGAGCGCAGCAGGCGATCGGAGTTGATGGCGTGGGCGTGCGTGCCGACTCGGTGGAGCGAGTCGAGGAGAATGAGGGTGTGCGGGGCGGAGAGGGCCGCTCCGTGCATGCTGAATATCTCCGTCATTGCCTGGATGGGAACAAGAAGGGGGATTGGAAGGAAGGGAACAGGAGGGAGGAGGAGTGGACGAGGATGAGGGTGTGCGGGTGTGCGGGTGTGCGGGGAGGGGAGGGCTGCTCCGTGCATGCTGAATATCTCAGTCATTGCCTGGATGGTTGTTGGGGAATGGTGGGGGAAAACGAGATGGGGGGGGAGAATCGAAGGTGGGAGCGAAGGAACGGTTTGCATGTGCATTCTTCAAGGCAGCAGCCTGAGTGACAGCAGTGGCACACAGTAATCAAAAGACCCACCTACACACAGTATGCAGAGTGGTTACCCTGCACCAGCAGCCATGTGTTTGAAGCAGTGTTTTGAGACGTCTCAAAAGTGACAGCAGTGGCACACAGTAATCAAAAGACCCACCTACACACAGTATACAGAGAGCTTACCTGCACCAGCAGCAGCTGCACTGCAATCTTGCACCGCACATCCGCCACAGCTTCTGCCAACGCAGTGGCTATCGAGTCAACTGATAGGAGGGCCTACCTGCACCAGCAGCAGCACCTGATAAACAGAGAGCTTACCTGCACCAGCAGCAGCTGCACTGCAATCTTGCACCGCACATCCGCCACAGCTTCTGCCAACGTCATGGGCCTCTTGACTTCCACTCCCTCCTCCTCTCCCCCGTCCACGCCACCACCCCCAGCAGCAGCACCGACCGCCTCAGCAACCGCAGCAGCCAGCTGCTGATGCTGCTGCCTCTGCTCCTCTTCATCCTCATCCCGCGTGAAATCGAACCTCCTGGCCTCCTTAATCTGCTGCTGCCGCTCCAACTCCCTCTCCTCCTCGTCCTCCAGATCTGCAGCTTTCACCACCCCAGCCAGGTCAGGAAGGGTCGTCCCTGTCGTTTCCTTAAGCGCTGTCAGCACCTCATCCCACTTCTCCTCAGAAAACAGGCCTCCCGCGTTGCTCATAAGCCGCACAAATGCCGCCACGCCAATCGCCGCTAGGCTCTGGTGCGGCCGGCGAATGAACGACGTCAGCAGCGCGAGAATCTTCCCTAGAAGCGGACTCACTTTACTGTAAAACTTCACAAAGAGATCGACTACTAGCTGAAGCGCTAGAGTACAGGTTTCATACAGCCATGCATCCATTTCCAGCTCAGATACGGGATCAGGACTGCCGCTTCTTGCCACCCGGAGCCGCTCGTCTTCTGACGTGGACGGGTGGCGGGAGAGCGGCGCGCCCTTATGGTGCGAATGCTTGTGAATCGGCACATCAACTCCTCCTCCTGCCCCCTCTCCCCCTCTCCCTCCTCCCGGCACCCCTCCCACTTCTCCCTTCCCTCCTTTACCTCCTCCTTCCCCTCCTCCTCCCCCGCCGCCGACTCTCTTGGCTCCTAGCATCACCCCGCCATGCTCGCCGTGCTGGGGTTCGGAGGCGCGGCGAACATAATCAAAGATGGGGAAGAGGACAGACTCGAAGACGCGCTCCCAGAGGGCGGCGGAGAACATGTGGCCGTGGAAGCGGAGGGTGTCAAAGAGGACCTCTAATGCGCTCTTTCTGATGTCGGGCCGGGGATCAAACGTGAGCTCCGACAGACCTGTTCGGATTGGGGTTAAGGGGAGAGAAGGGACAAGGAAGAGAGGGAGCGAGGGAGAACATGTGGCCGTGGAAGCGCAGAGTGTCTAAGAGGACCTCCAATGCGTTCTTTCTGATGCCCGGACGGGGATCAAAGGTGAGCTCGGATAAGCCTGGTGGGGATGGGTGGCAGAAGGCAGGGAGGAAGCGCAGAGTGTCAAAGAGAACTTCCAATGTTCTCTTTCTGATGTCTGCCGGGGGGTCAAAAGTGAGCTCCGACAGACCTGTTGTGGACAGAAATTTGGGAGGAGGGAAGGGAACAAAGGAGAGAGGGAGTGAGGGAGAGAGGGAGTAAGTCTTCCAGACCCCAAACACACCCGGACTCGAAAGCGGCGCAAGGAGGCGGTCGGAGTGGAGAAGCAACGAGAGAGTATTAACCTGCCAGAATCACAACTACCATGCACGGAGCTGAAACATAAGTGGCGAGGGACATGAGCGGGCCTGCAGGATTGAGAGCAAGGAGACTTAGCAGCACAAGCACTCACAAGCAAGCAGTGGGAACCAGAAGTAAAGATGATCGTCCTTGTCTGTAAACTCCTCCCCATCCGGATGCCCCGGCAGGTGTGTCCTGAGTCGACTCAAAAGTCATCCCCTTACAAAGGTACACACAACAGATTCTAAGTCTACCCTACTACATCGGCGCTCACCAGCAAGGAGCGGGAACCAGAAGTAAAGATGATCGTCCTTGTCTGTGAAATCCTCCCCATCCAGATGCCCCAGCAGGTGAGTCCATAGCTGACTCAAAAGTCATCCCCTTACAAAGGTACACACACACAACAAATTGTAAGTCTACCCTACTCCATCGGCACTCACCAGCGAGAAGCGGGAACCAGAAGTAGAGGTGGTCGTCCTTATCAGTAAACTCCTCCCCATCCGGGTGCCCCGGCAGGTGCGACACCTTAGTGGGGCTCAGCCCTTTCTCCCTCTCCAGTGCCGTCGCTCCCAGGTCCCCCTCGGCAAGTTTTAGCGCGCAGAAGCGCAGGAAGGCTATGGCGTTAAGGGAGACGTCTTTATTGAAGCGCGAGTTGGTGAAGGCGATGAGGCAGTTGACGCAGTCGGTGAAGGTGGTGGTCTCGGTTTCGGTGATGTAGGGGAAGTACTCCCGCACGACCTTCTCGATTGTCTCGAAGGCGAGAAGGACGATGTTCTTGTTGTCGTCGGTTGCTGCTGTGGTGAACACCTGAATGGGGAGACAGACGGGCACGAGAAGGGAAGAGAGTAGAACAAGGGTAAGAAAAGTACGAAGATGTAGGGGAAGTACTCCCACACGACCTTCTCTATTTTCTCGAATGCGAGGAGGACGATGTTCTTGTTGTCGTCCATTGCTGCTGTGGTGAACACCTGAATGGGGAGACAGACGGTGGAGAGGAGGGGGGAGAGTAGAAAAGTGGTAAGATGTCAAAAAGTAGGGATAGTACCCTCGCACGACCTTTTTGATTGTCTCGAATGCGAGAAGGACAATGTTCTTGTTGTCATCGGTGGCTGCTGTGTTGAACTCCTGAATGGGGAGAAGAGTAGCGTGAGGAAGGGATAAGGACATAAAGCTGTGAGAGATCTCAAGGAACCAATGCCCATTTCATCAATCTAAACCTGTGTGTAGTACGGCGATTGTTGAGGTGCCTCAAATATCGCATCACTAGCTGTGGAACATCTCAAGGAGCCGATGCTCATTTCATCATTCTAAACCTGATTTTCCACCAAAGCTTCACAATCAACCCTCACCCTAGCCTCCCAAACCCGCCCCACCACATTCAGCATCCATCCATACAAGCTGCAGAATCCCCTTCCCTGCCCCTTTCGCGAATCCTCATGCTGGCTGTCCGTCGCATCACCACCACGAACAGCTTCAAGTCGACTCAAAAGCCACTGTTGTGACTCCTCTCCCCTGTTCCCCTCCCCCTTGACTCACTATGAACATGATTCTCCACCTTGACTTAACATCCCCACGCAGGCAAACACCATCTGAGCCAACTCAAAACTCGGTTTTTCCCTGTCCCCTCTATCCACCCCCTTTCCGACTCACCATGAACATGATTTTCCAGCCGGACTTGACGTTCCCCACGCGCGCAAACACCATCTGCGACACACAGCGAATAATCAGCTCCCGGATCTCCACGCTCGCAGTGCGCCTCATCACAACCACAAACGGCTTGAGGAACTCGTTCTGGAAGTTGTAGTTGCTCAGCTCCTCGCGCTCCAAGAACTTCATGGCCAGCTGGCGCAGGCTGTCGATGGCATACATGGCCACTGAGAGGTTCGGCATGCATCCCACCGTCACGAAGTAGTCTGCCAGCACGGCCCAGATTCGCGACCAGACGAGCCGAATGCGGCTCATGTTGAAGTGGCTGCGTCGGGGAACAAGGAGGGAGAAATTGGGAGGGAGGCGGGGGTCGGGGTGGGGTGGGGGCTAAGGGAACTCGTTCTGGAAGTTGTAGTTGCTCAGCTCCTCTCGCTCGAGGAACTTCATCGCGAGCTGGCGCAGGCTGTCTATCGCATGCCGATTGAGGTATTGTCTCTTCTAAGGTGCATTCAAGGCGGGGAAAGCTTACGCAATCTCGACAATCTTGGCCAAAGAGAAGACTCTGGGTTCGGTGGGCGAGCGCAGCTCCTCCAGAGACACCTTGCAGAGGGCTTTCACGAACTCCACTATCGCCTGCCCGTTGAGGCGCTGCCTTTAAAGGTGCTTTCTAGGGGAGGAGGGCGGAAGAATGCTCACGCAGTCTCGACAATCTTGGTCAGGGAGAAGACTCTGGGTTCCGTGGGCGAGCGCAGCTCCTCCAGAGAAACCTTGCAGAGGGCTTTCACGAACTCCACTATCGCCTGCCCGTTGAGGTATTGTCTCTTCTAAGGTGCATTCAAGGGGGGGGGGAGGGGGGAAAGCTTACGCAATTTCGACGATCTTGGTCAGAGAGAAGACTCTGGGCTCCGTGGGCGAGCGCAGCTCCTCCAGAGACACCTTGCAGAGGGCTTTCACGAACTCCACTATCGCCTGCCCGTTGAGGCGCTCGCTGCGGGAGAAGAGACGCGATACCTCGTCCGATCCCACCTGCTCCAGCAGACCCAGGTTAGCCACCAGCAGCTGCACCTGTAGTTGTGCAGGTGATGAACAGGAATGTTGGAAGGGGGAACGAAGTTAGGATGTGGACACATGGTTCAATAGAGAGGCCTGATCTCATCCGACCCCACCTGCTCCAGCAGACACAGGTTAGCCACCAGCAGCTGCACCTGTAGTGGTGCAAGTGATAAAACGGGGACACGAGAGAAGGTGGAGCGGGGTTGGGAAAAGGGACACATGTTTAGAGAGAGACCTCGTCTGACCCCACCGGCTCCAGCAGACCCAGGTTAGCCACCAGCAGCTGCACCTGTGATTCACAAAGATGGACGGGGACGTTGCAAAGGCGAATGGAGTTGGGATAGGGAACACAAGGTTAGATAGAGAGACCTCGTCCGACCCGCTTGCTCCAGCAGACACAGGTTAGCCACCAGCAGCTGCACCTGTGATTAAGAGAGTAGGGGGGGAGGGGGAGTGTGGGAAGAGGGAGTGACGCTAGAAAGATGCATATATTGCCAGAGAGAGAAAGCAACCTCGTTTGACCCCACCTGCTCCAGTAGGCCTAGGATAGGGACCAACAGCTGCACCTGTGATTCAAAGAACCGGAGGGGAAATGAGGAAAGTAGAATTTGGGACAGAGAAGGGGGCATATGGCATCTCACATAATCTATCCCTGTAGGCCCTGCTTGTTAGAAATAGGCTGTCAACACTTTGTGTACTCTATTTTATATGCTGTAGGTCATTTGTGGGTTGGGTGTAGATTTGTAATCCCAACCCTATCTGGTTAAGATTCCCCCGTAATCCAACAAGTCTGCTAACTCACCATTGAAAATTTGCTTGGAATTCCCATCCCATCCTTTCCCTAGCTTTGCTCAACTCAACCCTCTTTGTACTTAAAGGCCTAGTGCCTTCTATTGTAATCAATCAGTTCAGCTCCATTTCTATCACTGCTATCTGGCAGGAGTATTGAGAGGGGGAAACAGTTCGTGCCGTATCTCAAGGCACTGTAGCCCTGCTATCTGGCAGCACAGGGGACTGACTGAGGGAGCGACACGAAAGAGAAATTCATCTGTTCCCATCTTCCCACCCCTGTGAACGCAACATACATCTCCCACGGACTAGCCCCATCTGGCTTCTCTCTAAAAGCACTGACCTGGTCGGGGGAGAGGTGCGAGAGGGACACGCCCACACCCACCCCTGTGGGTCCTCCGGCGATCATCCCCTGTGGGTCGTATGACCCTCGCCTCACTAGCTTCTCCACCTGGTTCAGCTTCCCAGTTACCTGGGGGTATTAGAAAGGAGGGGAGGGAGGGAGAGGGCAGGCAGGCAAGCAGGGAGTGGGGGGAGACCATGTCACATAAACAGGGCACACACATCGCGCGATCTTTTAAGCGCCCCAAAAGCCATAAACAGGGCACACACATTGCGAGTCATGCAGCAAACTCATGTTGCAAGCCACTTCCACTCACATTCTTCCAGGCGGGGGCCTCGCCTCCCTCGCCAAACCTCTTCGCCTGCCCCCTTGGCCACTTCTGAGGCGCCTCAAAAGTGAATTACAAGTTGCAATTCACATCAAACTCACATTCTTCCAGGCAGGAGCCTCGCCTCCCTCGCCAAACCTCTTCGCCTGCCCCCTGGGCGTCCCAGCATCCCCTGCACTCCCCCGCGGCGTCCCAGCATCCCTCTGCCCACCCCCAACCATCCCCCGCCCCTCTCCGCCCCCATACACCGACGCCGCCACCCCCCTCCCCCCGCCCCTCTTCCCCTGGGGGTCCAGCGGCTGCGGGCGCTGCTGCTGGGTGAGCGGGGGAAGCTGCGGCGCGGCGGAGAAGAAGTGGGAGTCGGTGGGGGCGCCCTCGCCGATGAGGTGGAGGTGCTCGTAGCGTGAGACGCAGGTTAAAACGTGCTCCCACGCGTCCTGCAGGTAGTTCCCATCGTCCTCTGCTACCAGCAGTAGGCTCTGTATGGAGGGGAATGGGTGTGGGTGGGGGGTTGGGAAGGGGTGCAGAAAGGGGAGGGACGACAGTGGAAGGGATGAGAGGGCGAAGGTTGGGGGAGGGTGGTGTTTGAGAGAGTGGGGAGCTGCGGCGCGGCGGAGAAGAAGTGGGAGTCGGTGGGGGCGCCCTCGCCGATGAGGTGGAGGTGCTCGTAGCGTGAGACGCAGGTTAACACGTGCTCCCATGCGTCCTGCAGGTAGTTGCCATCGTCCTCTGCTACCAGCAGGAGAGACTGGATGTAGGGGAATGGGTCGGGGGGGGAGCGCAAAGGGGGAAGGGCGAGGGGGAAAAGATGCGGCGGAAAGCGGGAGGTGAATGGGGTGGTTGGAGGTGACACACCCACCCATCCACCCCCCCACCTCACCCACCCACCTGACACACCCAACCATCCACCCCCCCACCTCACCCACCCACCTGACACACCCACCCATCCACCCCCACCTTGATGGCGTCCAGATTCTTCAGCTTGAGGTCTGCTGAAATTTGCAATTGTACATCGCAGGTCCGCTCATATTACACCTGCCCAAGCCCACCCACCTGTCCACCCAACCGTCCACCCACCCACCCACCCACCTCACCCACCCACCTGACACATCCACCCATCACCCACCTTGATGGCGTCCACGTTCTTCTGCTTGATGTCTGCTGCGGAGTGCAGCGACGTGAACTACTGCAACCTGACTCATGATACACCTAGAACAAGCCACCCCACCCCACCCCACCGCACCCAACCCCACCACAACCCACCCCGCCCACGCACCTTGATGGCGTCCACGTTCTTCTGCTTGATGTCTGCTGCGGAGTGCAGCGACGTGAACTTGGCCAGCGACGTCACAAACGCATCGCGTTGCATCTGGGGGGCCGGGCAGTGGGACGGTGGAGAAAGGGCAGAAGGAGGAGGAGGTTAACAAGGGCAGGTAACAATTGATGTCTGCTGCGGAGTGCAGCGATGTGAACTTGGCCAGAGATGTCACAAACGCATCGCGTTGCATCTGGTGGACCGGGCAGAAAGGCGGTGAAAAAAAGGAAAGGAGGTTGATGAGGAGTAGATAGGAGACCTTTCAATTGACTCACAAGTTAAATTGCATACTGTCCCCACATGCACAAGGTAAGCTGTGCTTTGCCACACCCCCACAAGTCCAATGCCCCTCACATGGCCCAGCCTAACACACCATCCCTCACATGCTGCTCATATGGCCCCTCAAGTGACCCTCACGTGCATGCCGAGAACAGCAGAGACATGCACGGCGTGCCCCTCCAGGATCTGACTGCTCTGTCGCAGCCTCCTCACTCGTCACCGCATGCCCGTGCCACATGCCCCATAGCATCCCTTCCCTCACATTCCCCCTCACATGCCCCATAGCATCCCTTCCCTCACATTCCCCCTCACATGCCCCATAGCATCCCTTCCCTCACATTCCCCCTCACATGCCCCATAGCATCCCTTCCCTCACATTCCCCCTCACATGCCCCATAGCATCCCTTCCCTCACATTCCCCCTCGCATGCCCCATAGCATCCCTTCCCTCACATTCCCCCTCACATGCCCCATAGCATCCCTTCCCTCACATTCCCCCTCACATGCCCCATAGCATCCCTTCCCTCACATTCCCCCTCACATGCCCCATAGCATCCCTTCCCTTACATTCCCCCTCACATGCCCCATAGCATCCCTTCCCTCACATTCCCCCTCACATGCCCCATAGCATCCCTTCCCTCACATTCCCCCTCACATGCCCCATAGCATCCCTTCCCTCACATTCCCCCTCACATGCCCCATAGCATCCCTTCCCTCACATTCCCCCTCACATGCCCCATAGCATCCCTTCCCTCACATTCCCCCTCACATGCCCCATAGCATCCCTTCCCTCACATTCCCCCGCACATGCCCCATAGCATCCCTTCCCTCACGTTCCCCCGCACATGCCCCTCACCTGCATGCCGATCACAGCAGTGACATGCACGGCGTATCGGAACCCCTCCAGGCACTGCTCCGTGACAGCCTCCTCATCCATGCATGCCCATACCACATGACTCTCACCATCCCTTCCCTCACATGTCACTTACGTGCATGCCGATCACAGCAGTGACGTGCACGGCGTATCGGAACCCCTCCAGGCACTGCTCCGTGACAGCATCCTCCTCCGTGGTCTCCAGGGGCACGGAGAACGCGGCTAGCATGGGCGCCCACACCACGTCGACCATGGGGCGGATGATCTGCACGTCTGAGGCGGCGTAAAACACCGACCTGAGGGAGAGGGTGGGCAAGTCAAGGGAGAAGGGCGAGGAAACGTGCACAGATGAATGACACTGTTGCTAGCATGGGCGCCCACACCACGTCGACCATGGGGCGGATGATCTGCACGTCTGAGGCAGCGTAAAACACCGACCTGAGGGAGAGGGTGGGCAAGTCAAGGGAGAAGGGCGAGGAAACGTGCACAGATGAATGACACTGTTGCTAGCATGGGCGCCCACACCACGTCGACCATGGGGCGGATGATCTGCACGTCTGAGGCAGCATAGAACACCGATCTGGAAAATTCTAGATAAGGGAGGGCACAACGAAGCAGGAGGGATGCTTGTCGGGGGCTGAGATGCAGGATGGAGAGGTGAAGCAAGAAAAAAAGTGAAAACTGCATTCAGGTATCCCCGTATTGCTGCTCACCATGACCTCCTCCAGTGGCTGCTCACCCTGACTGCTCCCCATTGTTGCTCACCCTGACTTGCCCGCCTTGGCAAGGAACTGCTGCTGCATGTGCTTCACCACCTCGTCGCTCGTCTCCCAACCTTGCTGCTGCTGGAAACATGCCCACGCTTACCTACTGACCTTCCCACACTGACGCTCACCCTGACTTGCCAGCCTTGGCACGGAACTGCTCCTGCATGTGCTTCACCACCTCATCACTCGTCTCCAGCTCCGTGGTGGCTCTCGTGCGTCCCGACATGAGGTTCAGAATGCTCTCCAGCCCCAGCAGCGCGTTGCCCGCTGCGCTGCTCACTGCTGCAGCCTTTGAGCACCACTTGCCCTGACCTGATTCCCCCCTCTTACTGAGCTCACCCTGACCTTCCCACACTGCCGCTCACCCTGACCTTCCCCCATTGCTGCTCACCCTGACTTGCCCGCCTTGGCACGGAACTGCTCCTGCATGTGCTTCACCACCTCGTCACTCGTCTCCAGCTCTGTAGTTGCCCGTGTGCGTCCCGACATGAGGTTCAGAATGCTCTCCAGCCCCAGCAGCGCGTTGCCCGCTGCGCTGCTCACTGCAGCCTTTGACACCACTCCCCCTGGCCCCAGGATCTCCGGCTTCATCTTGATCTCGTTCCGTGTGATGCGGTCGTACAGCCCGCCCAGAAACTCCTCTGGTATGTCCTTCCCGTCGTCGATTCCACGGTTGTTCTTCAGGAAGTCGGCTTTACTCATCTGGGAAGGGAGGAAGCAGGATGTATGGGTGGGAAGGGGGTGCATGGAAGAGGAGGAGGCGTGGAAGGGAAGGGGGGGTGGAAGAGAAGGACGCCTGGGTTGTGTTGGGTGCGTCTGTGTTGAGCATGAAGCTTGAGTGCGAGAGACTAAGCAAGCAGTAACGCTGTATCCGCCTCTGTGACAGCTTTTTGAGGGGCTACATCGATCATATCATCACGCGCTCTCACCTTGGTCTTGACGCCAGGGTTATGCGCATCCGTGTTGAGCATAATCACAGAGTAAGCGAGCACGTAGGCAGTATCGGCGCTGGTGAACGCCTTGGGGTTGCAGCGGCAGTAGCGCTCAGCAAACTTCTCCATGATGCGATCAATCTTCTGCGCTTCGCCTGGCAGCCTGAACCCCAGCAGCACTGCTCGAATGGCCTCGTCAAAGTCCATTCCCTGGGGGAAAGGGGAGTGGGGGTAAGTGTTGGAGGGAGGAAAGGGGAGAGGGGAGAGGGAGGTGTTAGTGAGTGGCACTTGAGATGCCTGCAGCCCAGCAGCATAGCCACCAGTGAGCCTTGTCAAAGCCTAGAGGGCAGTAGCGCTCAGCAAACTTCTCCATGATGCGATCAATCTTCTGCGCCTTGCCTGGCAGCCTGAACCCCAGCAGCACCGCCCGAATGGCCTCGTCAAAGTCCATTCCCTGGCGAGGCAATGGGGGTAAGTGGGGTAGACGGCAGAGGGTGGAGGGGGGAGGGGAGAGGGGAGAGGGGAGAGGGGAGAGGGGAGAGGGGAGAGGGGAGAGGGGAGAGGGGAGAGGGGAGAGGGGAGAGGGGAGAGGGGAGAGGGGAGAGGGGAGAAGGGAGAGGGGAGAGGGGAGAGGGGAGAGGGGAGAGGGGAGAGGGGAGAGGGGAGAGGGGAGATGAGAGAGGGGAGAGGGGAGAGGGGAGAGGGGAGAGGGGAGAAGGGAGAGGGGAGAGGGGAGAGGGGAGAAGGGAGAGGGGAGAGGGGAGAGGGGAGAAGGGAGAGGAGAGAGAGAGGAGAGGAGAGTTTACACATCTTCATGTGGAATGTATCGCGCACCTGCATATGACCTTTATGCATCCCACACTCCCACTAGCAGAGTGCAACCTACTGTTTGGGAAAATATGCCGTTTATGCCACTTACAGAGAGGTTGTATGAGTCCATGTAGGCATGCATGATCTTGATGCTCATGTCGTCCCTGTCCCCTAGGAAATCTCCAATCATCGTCTTATCCAGCCCCTCTGTTTTGCGCAGGAACGCAACAATCTCCTCCGCACCCTCGCCCAGTTTCTTCGCCTTGATCAGAAAATCTATCCCCTTTTTCGGCTTCTTGTTGAACAGGTTTATCCCCTCCTGCAGCTCCAGCTTATAAGCCCGCCTCTGCTCCAGAATCGAAGCCTCTGAAATCTCATTTCCACTGCTCACCCCAGCCGCAGGCATCCCCCCAAGCGCCTCCTCCTCCAAAGCCTCCTCTGACTTCGCAACAGGCAACACCCCAGTCCTGGGATTTACAAAATCCGGTAGCAGATCCCCCGACAGAAGATCAGGCACAGCCACAGGAGCCGCCCCTTCCCCTGCCGCCGCCGCCGCAGCCGCTGCTGCTGTTGCTGCTGCCGACACGGCTGCCGCTGCAGCAGCAGCGCCGATTTCCGCGGCGACCTTGGGGCCTGCGGTGACGCAGAGCTGGCGGTTGGTCCAGGAGCCCATGGAGCGCAGCACCCCCACCATGCACTTGATGGCGGCCAGGCGCAGCTGCTGGTCCTGGGCCGCGTTCAGCGTTGAGTCCGCGCCGGGCGGCACTCCCTGTGCTGTCTTGAGCAGCCCGCTCACCATCCTGGGAGAAGGTTGAACCGTACAAGAGAGGGTGGGGGATGAAGATGAAAAAGAAGGGAGTAGTTGATGGGAGCTCGAGTGCACGAGATGTGTGAGGAGGATCATTGCTGATGGGGGATGCAACGCGGGAGGAGGGAATGGAGGAAAGGGGGGCTAGGCGACTCTGAATCTACGTTGAATTCGATTCTACCCTTAATCTGCTTCTACCCAGCTCACCGTTCGAAGATGCTGACAGTGGACTCCACGTCGCAGTCATAGTTGGCAAAGATATCCACCAGAATCTGCGGGTCCACGCAGAGCCTCTCCAGGAACCTCAGCACGATCATCTTCTGCTGGAAGTTGGCGTGCGCGACGTTCTCCAGCACGCGCAGCACGATCATGGGGAAGAAGACGCCGATTTCGGCCTTGAGGACGGAGCGGAAGCGCGTGAGGAGGGAGAAGAAGATGGAGCAGGAGAGCTGGAAGACGGACATGAGGGAGGACGTGCAGTTCTTGAGCAGCGACAGGCACAGGTACTGCTTCACTGCGCCCACGAACCTGGTGGAAGGGAGGGATTGAAAGCGGGAGCCGAGCGTGAACGAGGGAGTTGAGGGGAAGGGTTGAGGGGCAAGAGCACGTGACGCGTAAACTTGAACAGTGGGGTTGGGGTGTTCAGTTGCATCATAACATGCCTGCCACGGGCACTTCCTCACTGCCCCTTCAGACTTGTCGCAAAGGTGTGACAGCAG
This sequence comes from Closterium sp. Naga37s-1, assembly GCA_947471745.1. NCBI lineage: Eukaryota > Viridiplantae > Streptophyta > Zygnematophyceae > Desmidiales > Closteriaceae > Closterium > Closterium sp. Naga37s-1. The sequence goes on from CANJKZ010000531.1 coordinate 29,328, forward strand.
GGGACAAAGATGATGGGGGGGTTGTGTGGGAGGATTCCTTCTCGTTTTCAATGCCACCCCTATTTGAACTCTCATTCGAAAAACGCCACACTCAACTTATCTCTCGGAAGATGCGATAAATGGCTTTGGGAAAAGTACGAGCTTCCCTTTGTACCCAACATGGCTCACCTCTCGTTGGTGCGAAAGACAGCGCCAGAATTCTCAAGGCAGATTTTCAGCAGCTCCAGCGAGACCACCTTGCCGCGCACAGCGAACGGATCCACCACCCCCTCCGCCGGGGGAGCCTTCATAGACAGCTTGCACAGCGCGCGGAACACCAGGAACGCATCGCGCCGCAGCTTGTTCGTTATCTTCACCTCCGACTCGCCCTCCTTCTCCGGATCCACGTCAGGAATGATCACTCCGCCTCCCGCCATGGTTCCCACGGGATTTCCGGCGCCATTTGCGCTAGAACCAACAGGAACAGTGGCCACGGCGCCTGGCGGAAGCCCTATAGCGGCAGTCGCGCCGGCTTTCACGGTTACTACTTTCCCGTCTCCGCCTAAAGTCTTGGCTGGGTCGGTAACTGAACCTGCAAGCATGTTCACGTCCCAGTACTTAACGTCTAGCATATCCTTATCTTCGACTAGGCTTCCGTCGGTGGCTGCCGAGTTGATGGGTGCTACTGCGAGGTCAAACGCGCCATCGTCGAGAGATTGAGTATGCGCCGGGTTAAAAGCGACCTCGATATCCTGCACTACCTTGGTAATGAACGACTGAACGAACTGCGTTACATTCTGGTCCGACGCTAGCCTATCCGAGGGCTCCATTAAATCCGCGACCACGATTGGCTGAACCGGAACTGTCGACGAATCCGCTTCCATCCTCCGAAATACTATAACGAGCATCTGCGTGAGGGACGCCTTGGCTGTGGTTTGATTAACGGGGACCTTACTACCGAGGTAAATGTTGTAGCAGGTGCGGACAGCCTTAAGTACGCACTCGCCGTGAACGCGGAGGGAGGTGGATGTGACAGCAGATAGCATAGTCTTCAGGACTAGTAGCTCCACTGCTTCGTCTGCTATATCGTAGCACTTGCACACGGATTCCATGACCTGCACACGAAGGAACGGACACATTCAACCATTCATGAATGTATGCATTCAGAGCGCACAGATAGGGAATTCGCGATGAAGCTTGTGTGATCTCGCCAGATTTACAGCCATCGCAGATGTCCGCATCAATTCGAGGTGAGCACCTCATTAGTCTAGTGTAAATACTCCCTCACGATCTGCGATCGATATTCTCCATTGTGACATTACTCCATCAGAAGTTACCTTGCAAGGAACCTTACCTTCCTGCTCACCTCCCCTCTACTTCCTGTCTTCTCTTAAGCAACGTACCCGCGTCAGCAGCTTGCTTTCACGCGTGGTCCCTCCAACGTCCATCTCTCCCCTCAAATGCTGATGCGCAACCATCTTCTGGAGGCAATCCAGCGTCGGCTCGACCACCTTCGCCGCGAGCGTCTCGCACGCCGTATGAAGCGGCGCCATGATAAACTCCGCATCCTTAATCTTCAACACCCGGTTACCATCGTCGAACAATCCAGCCGGAAACGCTGCGCCAGAAGATCCTCCCCGTGAAGCGGATTCGTCAAAGGGATTGACGTAGCCAGGCGGGTCCTGAGCCGGAGGTTGCCATTCCACGCCTGGGTTGGGATTCTTCGCGAACCATTCTATCAGGCCCTTGCAGTCTTGTACGAGCCTCTGGTGTTTCCGCCATGACGCGTTCTTGATGATTTTCTCAAGTGTGGGGACGACTAGCTTGGCCAGCCGACCGGGTTCAGTCTGCGGTGGCTGTGGCGTCGCCATGGTGTAAGGCGATTAGTCACGGTACCAGGCGAGAGGGGAACAGATATACACCTAGCAATGTGACAGAAACACGAGGTCGGCGGGAATCGTGATGCCTGATAGCAACTGATCTGAAACCGAGATTGATTTTAGGTTAGTGAACGAGATCCGCGACAGCACGAAAGCAGTGTGCCGATCAAGCATCGAGCCGACCTTGTTCAGGCTATGAAAATCTACGGAGCCTGACGAGACCAATCCATAGCAAAGCCTCTGAGCCACCCTAGAACACACAAACCACTGAGGACTTCACGAATCTGTGAAGGATGCAAGTTTTGATGAATGGATTTCCTGCCAACCTCCTTCCCTCCGCCTGCACTATGGCAGGTCGCCTGAAACATCTGTGTCAGGGAATGCAGCTCACGTCGTACCTTGGGATTGGCCAGGTGAAGTCATCGCATCCAACGGCTACTCCTAGCGTTGGGGTGTGCAATGAACCATCGGGATGTGCGCGTGGTCAAACCCGCCAACCTCGAGGGCACCAGCGCCAGCGCACCAAGCCTGGAAAGATGCGCGCGGGATGTGCGAAAACCGAGGGGAAACCTGGTGCCCTCGGTTTGAGTGGCAGATCACACTGAAATTTGTGAGGGAAAATATGCCATTCGTAACCATCATGGGACTCAAAAACATTTTTGGTAAAACAATAAAGGGTACGGTCACTGCAAAGGGTGTTTTCACGCGACTGATAAAGCGTTTCACGGAATCAGTCACAATCAACTGGTAAAAAAACGCGAATGGTCACGGATGAAACTCTTGCCAAAACAAAATGAAACCCAAAAAGAACCTGGATGCATTTTCGGATGGTCAACCCTAAACACGTAACTTGTTAGGTGTTTAGGGTTGATCCGTTCCCAAACCGCATCCGATTCCGATTGGGTTTTAGTTTTTTAACAAGTTCGCAGATTGGTTGGACGCGAGCGGGAATTTTGTTGAGTTTTAAGTTTTTTTGGCGGGAGTTACATGTGTGACCATTCGCGTGATTTTTTACCTGTTGTTAGTGACTGAATCCGTGACCCCGCTTACCAAACCCGTCAGAAAACCGGATATAGTGACCGTACGCGTTTTTTTTAACCATTCACGTTATCGAGTCCGAAGTTGGTTACTTGTGGCATATTTTCCCAATTTGTGAATCTCTGGCGGACTTCGTCACTGTAACAATCTCAAAACTCTCTCAAACCAATGGATAAGAATGATTCCTACCTTCATTTAAGAATGATACGAATGGTTTTTAAAACCGGAGGTCCAAGAGTTTCTAAGTTAGGAAGGTTGAAAGGGGAGAGAAAGGTGACTGGCTCGCGAGCCAGGGTGGTGTCGAAATCAGTGGTAGCGGGTCGCTAAGTATGAAAAAGTCGCAAGTGTAACCAGATCTGGAATGCTACGTCAGAACTCGTTCGCTGACTGTTTCGGACGGGCTGCAAATGTGTTTGCGAAGTTGTCACCGCTATCGTCCTCGCTTGAACAGTAATTTCGCTTGGCGAAAATCGTCCCAACAATTTGCGAGGAGAGCTCGGTATCAACTGGGTCACACCCAACCGAAGTTAGGAAGGTTGAGGCAGTTTCGGGCTGTTTGGGACTCCGGTTTTAAGAGCTGACATGAACTGATAACTTGACTGGATCAGGCATCCTCCACTGGTTGTACATAATAGAACCTTTATGCAACATTTTGTGATTTAAGTGAACGTAAGCCTCTGCCAGGCACAAACGCTCACATCAGCCTGGTTGACTAGAGCCTTGCTTAAGTTCTTGACACTCAAATTCAAAAGAGGCATATTCAGCTTCTAACTTGGCCGTCAGTGTGGCAACCTGCCCACACACACAGACAGATGCAAGTGAAAAGGAATAGAGTCAATGCGACTGCATAAATAACATGGAATAGAAGTGCTATGTGATGTGTTGGTTTGTAACAAGGTTACTGCTGAGCTGTCCCCGAAGTCAGTGCACTTCACCCCCAACTGCTTCATGGCAGCAGCACGTGGCAGGTAGCCCTTGAGCATTTCCAATATGGCAGAAACGTCTGATGACAGGATTACCTGCTTCCTTGCAGCAGCTATGGCAGTCAGCTCTTGTTCGTCTGAGAACTGCAGAAACCACTGCGACAACGGATGGTCTAGAGTGTCCCCTCTATTCTCTCCTCGCAAATCTGATTCCAAGTTACGTGCATCTGCAGGGGCCGAACTGGAGCCATCTGCACAAAGATGCGCAGAAAAAAGTGGATTATGAATTAAAGCAGGGAAAGTCTCAAATTCTGTCACAAGCCACAACCTCCAGATGTTTAGAAATTCACTGAAAAGAAAAGGGCTCAAGCGTGAAACATCCAAAGATATTTTTTTCCTGGACATTAGTCAGTTGTGTAAGCATTTGAGATTGTGATCTCTACCTTGTGGTATCGCTGTGTGGTTGCCAGCGGCGGTGATGGCCTCCTCACTGCCGTGAATCCGTACCATGGGGTTGGAGCGGATGCGATGGAAGAACGCGATCTGGAGACACGCATAAAGTGGTTATTAGATACAAATTGTGAGCCACAGTTACAAGAAATAGCTTTTGAGGCGCCTGAAAAAAAAAAACCAGAAATTCAAACAAAAGTTGTTGCCAGAAACACAGTTTGTGAACCACAGTTATAAAAGGAACGGTATCTGAGATGACTGGATAAAAAACATGTGAACAAGACCTGCTGCCCACCACTGTACCCATGGTTCAAAAAACCACTTACCTGCATTTTAGATCCCCATAAGTTAACCCGTACCTGTGGCTCGCAGAACACTAGCTCATCGTATTGCTCAGCCACAACAGGCCGCTTGGTGCTGAGAGGCTGGTTCGGAGCGCTGCCTTCTGGGTACAGCCGAAGGTGATGGGTGCTGGGCGGGGGAGGAAAAGGGGGAGTGGGTAAGGGGGAGTAGTTGAGAGAAAGGGATGGGGGAAAGGATGAGGAAAAAGCAGGACGATTTCTCAAAACTGGATGTTGACAATTTCTCAAAACTGGAAATTGACACCTAAAATGGGAGAGAGGGCTGCTTTTCGCATATAAGCACATTCAGAGTGTGTGTGCTGGAAGAAATAACAAGTGCAGTGGAGTCTCCTCGGGCCATGTGAGGGTGGGCGGCATGGTGATGAATGACTGTATTTCCCGGCACGCCTACTCACTGTCGGCGTGAAAGACAATGGTCATAACAATCTCAAACTCGGCCCAGCCAATCTCCGACAGCTGAGATTCTTACAAGTATAATGTTCCTAAGAATGACTTTTGCAACAAGATGTTTAGAGCCTGTAAGTAAAGTGGATCAGACGGAGTTGTTACAAACAGAACTGCTACCAAAACCTGGCCCAAGTTAACTCACAGCTCAGCTGGCATTTCAGAAGCATCGGCGTGGAACACAATGGTCATGGCGATCTCAAACTCGCCCCAGCCACTCTCCGACAGCATGAAGGGCGGCCGCTCCACAATGCGCGTCGGATTGGAGAAGCTCGGGTGCAGCTGAAACACCACCTGGTCATTGGGGTATTTGTAGGGAGAGGATGTGGAGGGTAAAGACAGCAGGAGGGAGGTGTGTTTCGGAAAAACAGCAGAAGGAGAGGGGGGTCGAGGAAGCATGAGTTTACGACATGCGGAAAGAGGGGAAAGGTGTGAATCTCAAACTCGCCCCAGCCGCTCTCCGACAGCATGAAGGGCGGCCGCTCCACTATAAGGGAGGGATTGGAGAAGCTCGGATGCAGCTGAAACACCACCTGGGGTATTGGGGAGAAAAAAGGGTGGGGGAAGAAAAATGCGGATTGGATTGGAAAAAGCTCGGATGCAGCTGAAACACCACCTGGTCATCGGGGTATTGGGAAGAAAAGGCGTGGAAGGTGCTATACTCGGTTAAGAAACTCTCTGGAAGAGGCAGACTGGGTGCATGCACACAGGCCTACCTGGCCCACGGGCGCACCTTCCCCACAGCCCTTTCTGTCACCAGCATACCTTCTTCACCACACTACCAAGGTCGCCATTGTCAGCTGCCCGCACAACCTTCACTCATAGCAGTGATTCATATATCTTAATCAACCCACCGCCCTCTCTGGCTGGCACCAGCATACCTTCTTCACCACACTACCAAGGTCGCCATTGTCAGCTGCCCGCACATACACTGTCCACTTGTGTGTGGCGTTCCTGGTGATGGGATTGTACGGAGAGGATATCCAGTGGTGGTGATGGTGGTGGAGACAGAGTGGTGAAGAGAGGTTTAATACAGAAGGGGAACTATGCCAAACAAGTGTGAGTCCAGATGAAATATTCTGTGCAAGCTGAACAATCACAAGGTACGACCAGTGAAGTTACTGAGTGATATATCTTGAGAAAGACTTAAAGATAGAACGGTAGGTTGCAACTCACTCATCGGCCTTCTTCCCCAGCCAGAAGGCACAGCTGCCGAACACAATAGGCAGCACCACCTCCACGTCCCGAGCTCTCTACAAGAAGGGACACGCACGAGGGGAAGAAACGAGAGAGAAAACTAGGAATGTGATTGGGAATATGACTTTTGAGTCAGCTCTGGGAAAACAGCGAACATGGAAGAGCACTATTCCAGTGGGGAAGGCTTAACCAGGGAAGTATGAGAAGATGGAGGCAAGAAAATACGGAACATAAGGAAAATAATACCTTAACAACATATTGTTGACGCTTATAAGCTTACCCTTTCGTTCTGGTCTGCTTTTTCTCAAACCACCCAGAAGCATAGAATGGATGGAGTAAATATACTGTCCTCTCTTTGCCAACTTATCGACAGGATCACAAAACGGCCATTTTGCGTGTTCCAAAACCACACTCACGTCCAGCTACTCTATCCCAACGTCCAGCTACACTATCAGTTCTGCTACGCCAACGTGTCGCCCCTTCAGCACACCCGTTTATTGTCACAACTCACACATCGCCCCTTCAGCACACCCGTTTATTGTCACAACTCACACATCGCCCCTTCAGCACACCCGTTTATTGTCACAACTCACACATCGCCCCTTCAGCACACCCGTTTATTGTCACAACTCACACATCGCCCCTTCAGCACACCCGTTTATTGTCACAACTCACACATCGCCCCTTCAGCACACCCGTTTATTGTCACAACTCACACATCGCCCCTTCAGCACACCCGTTTATTGTCACAACTCACACATCGCCCCTTCAGCACACCCGTTTATTGTCACAACTCACACATCGCCCCTTCAGCACACCCGTTTATTGTCACAACTCACACATCGCCCCTTCAGCACACCCGTTTATTGTCACAACTCACACATCGCCCCTTCAGCACACCCGTTTATTGTCACAACTCACACATCGCCCCTTCAGCACACCCGTTTATTGTCACAACTCACACATCGCCCCTTCAGCACACCCGTTTATTGTCACAACTCACACATCGCCCCTTCAGCACACCCGTTTATTGTCACAACTCACACATCGCCCCTTCAGCACACCCGTTTATTGTCACAACTCACACATCGCCCCTTCAGCACACCCGTTTATTGTCACAACTCACACATCGCCCCTTCAGCACACCCGTTTATTGTCACAACTCACACGTCGCCCCTTCAGCACACCCGTTTATTGTCACAACTCACACATCGCCCCTTCAGCACACCCGTTTATTGTCACAACTCACACATCGCCCCTTCAGCACACCCGTTTATTGTCACAACTCACACATCGCCCCTTCAGCACACCCGTTTATTGTCACAACTCACACATCGCCCCTTCAGCACACCCGTTTATTGTCACAACTCACACATCGCCCCTTCAGCACACCCGTTAATTGTCACAACTCACACATCGCCCCTTCAGCAGCCCCTTGATCTGCCTTTCCTGTGTGTGTTCGGTTCCAGCCACCAGTTTGTAACGTATAAATCATCTTATACCGTTCGTCCCTTACCGGCTTGTCATCTGCTCTCATGAGCTTCCCCTTCTGCTGTCTCTGGATCTGGCTCACATCCGACCGCTCTATCCCAAACCGCTAGACAGAAGGTGATAGTGCATAAGCAATGTTGACTTCTTACCGGTTTGTCATCAGCTCTCATAAGCTTCCCTTTTTGCAGTCTCTGAATCTGGCTCACATCCGTCTGCTCTATCCCAAACCGTTTCCCCACCACCGCCTGCGGTAGCTTCCCCCTCAATGCCACAATTTCGTTGATCTGAGGGATAAGGAAGGGTGAGAGGGGCAAAGCGACGTGGGTTAAGGCAGGGACAGATGAAGGGACAGAAGGAATTGCGTCTCTCTGCCATCAATTTGGCGATAGTCACGTGTGACTGATTTGTGGGGAGAAAGAGGGAACGACGGGGGGTCGGTGAGACGCCAAAGAGGAGGCGACCAGGGGGAAAAGAGAGGGAAAGTTGGGGAAAGAAAAACATCGGAGGAGAGAACGGAGTTTGGACCGTGTTTTGAGTCGAATCAAAACACGGCTCATTTCACGAGGAAGGAGGGAGCGACGGGGGTTGGGACGCCAAAGAGGAGGCGACCAGGGGGAAAAGAGAGGGAAAGATGGGGAAAGAAAGACAACGGAGGAAAAGAAGGAGTTTGGTCAGCCAGCCCATGAAAACGAGGATATCAGGAACACCTAACGGGTTACACACAGTGACGTGAGTCACAGGTGAGAGCTGCACTCTCACACACCACACCTCCACCAAGAAACACATTTCAGCACGGACCCCCTCGGGTGGGAGGTCCACCTTTGAGGCACCTCATATAGTGATGCGGTTTTTTATACTTTTCAAATAACAAGCTTCAGCACAAACCTCCTCGGGCGTGAGGTCCACCAATCTTTTTTTCCGCTTTGACATGTCCTCTCCGCCTCTACCCCAGCCTCCGCCACGCCCTCCCCTTCCCCCTCCCCCTCCCCCGCGCTCTACCGGAGGACCCTCCGCTCCCGCCCCTTGCATGTTTCGTCAACTGGCGGTGACTGCCGAAACTGCGTGTGCTGGCACTGACACTTAGCGAGATATTAGTTGAGTAAATTAGGTCAACGGAAATCAGTGGGAGTGTCGGTTAAGAGGAAGAAAGGACATTTTGCATCAGCGAAGCTAGTTGCAAGTGCAGTGAAGTGGTGACTGTAGCGAAACCGCTTTAGGAGTTGCGGCAAAGCCTACTACAATATCGTTCGCTGTAGCCACGTGCAGTAGGCCGACGGCGAACTTGATAACATTGAGTCTTTGCGCTTGCACTGACACTACGAGAAAATTCGCCGCGTAGCCTTAGGTCTACAGGTCTACGGGAATCAGTGAAAATGTCGTCTAATGGCGGTGACTGGCAGTAATTCCCGGAAAGGGTGAGCTTGCCCTGACACTGAGAGAAATTCGTCGCGTAGCCTTAGGTCTACGGGAATTAGTGGGAACGTCTTTTAAGAAGAATAGGGCTTCAAGATTCAGCTGAACTGGTTACGGCTTCTTGCGAATGCACGGAAGTCGATAGCAGCAGCAAAAGTGCGAAAGCGCTAACCGATGTTGTGTAAGCAAAACTGCTGTGTCTCTTGCGCCAAATCCTTTACGATCTCGTTCATGCTTCTGGTGTGAAATCGCGCGGGCCACATGTACACATAGCAGCACAAAGAACCCACGACGTACTTCAACACAATCAGCTTTCGCAGGACAAACTCCCTCAGCGACAATGAACTAGGTTACCGTCCTTGTCGAGGGATTGAGGTGATTCGCCAATGACCGTATGGGACGGCGGATCGTGCTGACATCCCATCAATGAGCACTCATTGGTCGGGCGGGCGCCTACTTTGCGCCAACCCGCAATTTTTGGAGCCGAAAGGCGCAAACCCCCAAACGGGGGACTGCCTTAATAAGTACTGTGAGTGACCGCTCCGCTTATAATATTGCCTCGGCTGAAAGTGAACAGTAACTAAATGCAAAGCCCATTTCAATCTCCATATGGAAAATGAAAGAATTTCCAGGTTTGGGAATTTGGACACAATTTGCATGCTGAGCTGATTAGGTACTCCTCATTTATTTCGTTAATGATGTACAAATTCTTTCTCCAGCATCAGCATACGGTAACACCATTTACACCTGCAAGAGGGAATGAGTCAAATACATGGCAGCATCAACAAGATGGTACCCAACCGGTCTCAATTCTCACCAACGAGGTGAATATAGTCACCAAAGGCTTCTCGAGCCTCTTCTACAGTCTCAATAACCTCCATCTTGTTATTCTCAGGAAGAGCCATGGCATCTGTTCCGTCAAACTTGGCAAAAAGCTCCGCATCTGTCAGGTACAGCACACGGTGAACGTCTCCTCCAGGCGTGGACAGAAAATCTCCTGCGTTTACTTCCAGAGTGGTTCCTTTGGTCACATTCTGAACAATCTGGCGACCTGAAATCAGGTATACGTCGTGGGTCAGGATGTGATGGTGAGCTGGCTCTATGAAACCCGCTTTGAACTTGAAAAACGCCGTTGTAGGACGGAGAAACTTAAGAGTTACACCAGGATACCCTTCCACGGGGAAGAGCTCACGATCACCAGCACGGTCATAAATCATAGGAAGGCCTTCAGTATCACTTGCTGAGGTCTTCGTTGCTTCGTTTTCCACAATAACGTTCCCAGTATTGTTGTCAGAAGCATTACATTTCGTCGACGTCGCTCTGCATTCGACTGCAGCCATGCCGTATTTCATCTTCCTGGCTTCACAGACACGATAAACACCCTCCTGATGCAGGCGAGCTGGAGCTTTGAAAACGTTGCTAGGCTGATTGAGCTTCACAAATGAAGGACGATGAATAGCTGAAGCTACCAGGCCTTTGCCGGGATAAACACACCTCTTCATCTGTAAAGAAATCATTGTTGTTAACCTCCTTTTGAGAAATGAACTCATGAAATCCTTGCGAACTCTTTATGCGTGAGGTGATAAGTCTTCACGACGGTTTTGAAGCCACCGGAATAAAACGTGGATTGAGGCGCATCCTTCCACACGCATACGACAGGCCAGCAGCGAACTCGGCATTCCCTTGCGTGTAGGTTATGCTAAGAGAAAGAAACTGCGGCTTACACTACAAATCAGAGTCTACAAGAGCTCGATGTTACCAACTGAAATGCAGAATCACAGCGATAACCCGACAACAAGCTGAGAGAGACCTCCCTGACGTTCACGGAAAGCATGACTAGTAGGAAATCACTGCTGCTTGGCCCACTCCTGTCTGGGGGCACCATGAAATCTGAGAACCTCGATGTTAGCTGACGCGAGACTGTAGGTGTTTCGACGCCCCAGAACGACCATAAGGGCGCGTGTCTTTTGGTGTAGATTGTCAAAGTTTGAGCCTAATACCGCTTTGTACCGTGGCGACACGACTCTCAACTGTATCCTACCGTGTACAGCCTTTCTAGAAGTTCTAACTTTGGCAAACGTTCGACCTCAAGGACACACGCCCTAATATCTTACCATAAAACTATGTTTCCGTGCAAAACAGAACTAAGAATTTTGATTATTGAGCATCTTGGTAACGTCTTGGCCCGCAGAAGCACATAGTAGTACAGTATGCAACATGCAACCCGTTCAGTACGGCACACATCGCTCCCTTACGTTCAGTTCTCGAAATGGGGTGTACTGAAAGCTAAACTTGGGGATTTATTGGGGGTTGAAGGCGCAGGCCTGCTCGAAGATGAGCTGGCGGATGCGGGGGATGTCATACTCCTCCTGCTCGAAGCTCAGGTCGAACTGGAAGGGGTTTGGGTGCGGCGGGTCCTGGTTCGCCTTGTGGTAGTGCGCCAGGTACGGGTGGGCCAATGCCTCGTCAACTGTGATTCGCCTTCTCGGGTCGAACACGAGCATGCGCTGCACCAAGTCAGCCGCGGGTTCCGACAGCTTGGGGAACACGTCCCTGATGTTCCGCGCGGGGAAGCCCTGTAGCTCTGAGAGCAGGAAGGTGCGGGCGGCATCGTTGACTATGAAGGAGGCGTCCTCTGCAGATGGAGATCCTATCAGCTGGTGTGGTGACAGCAATGCAGGGGGAGATGGAGAACAAGTGGGGGAAAAAAGCACAAGAGGGAAAAAGATAAGGCAAGCCCTGCAGCTCTGGGGGCAGGAAGGTGCGGTCGGCATCGTTGACTATGAAGGAGGCGTCTTCAACTGATGGAGATCCAATCAGCTGGTGGGTGAAAGGAGAACAATTGGGGGAGCAAAGCACAAGAGGGGAAAATGTAAGGAAAGCCTTGTAGGAAGCAGGAGGCCCTGCTCACTCTCACCCCTACCCATACTCCCCTCTGCTGTCCCTCCTCCCTTCAGCCGCACCTCGCAGGTCTTGCGGAGCTGGTCCACGTAGTTATCGCCTCTGAGCACAATGTGCCCCAGCACGAGCTCCAGATAGATGAGCGCCACGGACCACACGTCGATGGAAGCGCTGTACTGCTGGTTGTTCACCAGCAGCTCGGGAGCGCGGTAGTATCTGGTAACCACATATTTCGTCAGGTGGTCGGTGGTTTCCACACGGGTTCGCGCAAGGCCGAAATCGGTGATCTTGATGTTGCAGCGCCCGTCGATGAGGATGTTGGGGGGCTTTAAGTCGCGGTGCAGGATGTTGGCGGAGTGGATGTACTTGACTCCCTTCAGTAACTGGAAAAGGATGCGCTGGGGAGAGAAGAGGGAGGGGGAAGAGATCGGGGTAGAACATGGCATTTTTGTGCCGGGAGAACGAAAAAGGGAAGGGAAAAGAGGGATGTTGGCCGAGTGGATGTACTTGGCGCCTCGAAGCAGCTGGAAGAGGATGGGCTGGGGAGAGGAGGGGAAGGGGGCACACACTGCCACACACACACCTTGCACTGCCACACACACACACCGTGTAGTGCCGTTCATCCATGTCCTGCCCAGACCGAATGATACCATGCAGGTCCGTGGGCATGAGCTCATACACAATTGCACCCCAACAACTGCTGTCATACCTTGTATTCCCACAGCTCACGTTCTATTGTTAATACCTTGAACTGCCTCCCACACACACACCGTGTAGTGCCGTTCATCCATGTCCTGCCCGGACCGAATGACCCCGTGCAGGTCCTCGGGCATGAGGTCATACACGATATACACGTCCTGGAAGCTCTGCGGGTTGGGCGGACGGATGACGTCCTTGATGGCAATCACCTGGGGGGGGGGGGGGGGGGGCGGTGAATGGGAGGGGAGTGGGATGGGCGTGGGAGGGCAACGCAGGCATGAGCTCAAACACAATTTACATGTTCTGTTGCGGAGGAGCACAGTCTGACTTTCCAATAGTGTGAGAGTGCTCACCTAACCACAGCGACTGTTTTTTGAGTCGACTCAAAAGCAACGCAGGCATGAGCTCAAACACAATTTAGATGTTCTGTTGCGGAGGAGTACAATCTGAATTTTCAAGAGTGTGTGCCTAGGAGTGCTCATCTATCCACATAGTCTGCTCACATTGGGGTGGTTCATGTTGCGGAGGATCAGAATCTCGCGGAGAGTCCGCTTGGCATCTGTGCGGTCGTTGAACGCGTTGCCGATCTTCTTGATCGCCACCTCCTCCCCGGTCGTCTCATCTCGTGCAGAGCTGATGGAAAAAAAAAAAAAAAAAAAAAAAAAGAGAGAGGCAAAAACAACCATATTCGTTATCTCCTTCCAAGTTGTTCAGGCCCTTCCAAAAGTGAGGAAAAGGTGAAATTTCCAAAAATGACATTCATAAGAAATTCGCTCAGAGCTCAGTATAGGTCGATCATAAAGAGGGGAAAGAAGTGAACGGAATTGGGTGAGATCAATACTCAAGTCCGGTAAGCAAGGAGTGGTAACGAGTCAAGAATGTGATTCAAATGAAAGTTAGTGATGACGACTAGAATATCGCTTTCTTATAGCTCCCAGTGATTCTAATCATACCGCTGACTCAACATTCCAATAATTCGCACAGTCGCGCTGGCGTCACGCTTCATTCTAATACCCATGACTCACCAAACAACACCATAGGCTCCTCGGCCAAGGGGGAAGAGCGGGACGTAGCGCACGGGAACCTCGAAGTTGATTCCGGAGATGCTGTAGCGTCTGTAGCGGCCATCGTACGTCAGCGTACCCTCACTGACGATTTGCACGCCGTCTAGCGGCCCTTGCGACGCGTCTGATTGGTTCATTGTCGCGTCGTCCTGCCGCGAAATGGATGAGATCAGAAGGGATCAGAAGGAATTTGTGAGAATGGGCATTTGAGACGCATCAGAGCTTGAACGCATTGTGTTTCGTGTGGGGCGCCTTTCCCGGTGCATCGTCTCGTCTCCCTGCGGCGAGATGGACCGGAAGGGAAGGGTGTGGTGAGCATAAGACGTGTCTTAGACGTGTCAAGGCTTGCGAAGCGCTGCTATTAGAGCATTATCACGTATCCCTGCCGCAATATAAATCGGATAGGAAGAGTAATGGTAAGATTGTTTGAAAACAAAATCATTCCATTGAATCAACATTGCGATTAGCCGGAAATAATTGTATCCATCCTGCTAGCATGACATCAATTTCGGAATACAGCTGGGATGTGTAATTGTCACAACACGATACTGACCGGAAATTTCTACGACTTGCGTGAACCATAGCAGGATATTTTCCAAGCACAACTTAATGCACATGAAATGCGAAAGAAGAAAGTTAGTAATATTATTGGGAAGAGCCAACCTGCGGCCGTAGGACTTCGGAAGCCATTATTGATATGCAGCGTGATGGCAGGACAATACACCCGAGCCTCGTTCTCGTTCCCTAAGAAGTCACGAAATTCGGAATGCGAAACGCTGAAGTCTGTGTGGAAGCAAGGCGCGTGGATGCTGTGAATGAGAACACAGCGATCGTGTAATGGTGGCCATTTGTAGAGGTCGCTTCACGAGTACAAGCTACGTAGAGGAGCAAATAGCTTCTCACGAAATGGTAACTCGTGTACAAAACTGGGAAATGCTTCAAGCTGCAAGCTTCAAGCACAAAAGACGGGAGTCCAGAAAGTCTGGTTGTAGCGGAATTTCATGTGGGAAGCCTAAAACATTCGTACCGTTCATTTGTGGTTGCGCAAAACGATTCCACGCGGTGCACAGCGGTTATCAGGCTTTCAGTTTCAAACCTTGACGCAACGAGAGGAACCGCACGTGATGAAATGAAACGAACTGCGCTGACCTCGCCCCCGCCTCAAATTCCGAAGGGAAGTGGACTGAATAAATATGATTTGACCTTTTTGAACCGCAGCGGAACTTACTGAACCACATTCAATCGTGCAATTACGACACCCGCCTCTGGTCAGGAACATCGACTTAGGGTGCATTCATGGTTGGTGGCAGGGCAACTGTTCACATCGAGTTGGTGGCAAGTGTACCCAAAAATTCAGTGGGCCGGACAATGCGCTTGCCACCAACAGTGCGATGAACAGTTGCCCTGCCACCAACCAGGAATGCACCCTTAGCCGCATTGGAGACACCATTGGCGTGTGTTTGCTTGCGTTTAGGTGCTTGAAGTGTTCCTTCCTCGTTATAAAGGAATGGAGGGAGGTAAAAATGCTTTTATGCGCCTGTGAAGGAGACTTCCAACTTTTGCACTGCGCCTATAACCGTGGAGCGGCAGTGCTCAAAGTGCATGTGCCTAACATGCGCCCGCTCCTCTGTCCGAGGTCTGGCAGTAGCTGGTCCTGAAAATCTATATTGCCGCAATTCACCATCTTTTAACCAGGCAGTCCATTACCCCAACTACTGATGGCATCAATCCTGATTGTCCTTGATGCAGCAGGTATTAGATTTGTCTAAGATGCCTTGGATTTGAGCCAAGAAACGACATCATCCCCATCTCGTGCCAGCCATGCTGCACGAGCCCTGATCGTCTCAAGTGTCCGATCCAGTTCCATCGCCGCAGCTGGGACCGGATGGGCGGCGAAGAAAGCCTCCGCATCACGAGCCTTGTCCTCAGTGGCAAACCCCTTGAGGGGCAGAGCTGGTATGCGCTGCAAGCAACAGATTCACGTGTTGGCAAGATACAAGAAATAGAGATGGATTGATTGTTGAAATTGCAACAAATTCCTCAGCAGGCCTGTTATCTGTGGCTACGCCGGTTGTGTTTTTGAGAGGGGGGTACCAGAACAGAAACATAAATGACGTCACAAGGTGACTATATCAGCTATCCGGCAAGGTATTGACCTGACCTTATAATGCACAAACCACAAGACAATGAGATGTTGACCAAACTGAGAAGACAACAGAAAACAAAAAGAAAACCTCACAGATTTCACTGCAGAAAAAAAGGCCTCACCGCAAACAAGGCAGCAGCAGAGGCGAAGCGAGCATGAATGGCATCGAAATGCTCCTTGAAATACTCCCATGCGTACTCGCGGTTGTCAGCATTGCCAGCCATGGTCATGAAGACAATGCTGTGAGGGGTTGCATGGCATGGGGGAGCGGCCACGGAGGAAGGGGGGCAAGAGGAGGGGGGAGGGGGTGGGGTGTATACAGACTTGGTTAATAGAGTGGCTCACCTTGAAAAGGGCAGCAGCAGAGGCGAAGCGAGCATGGATGGTGTCATAGTGTTCCTTGAAATACTCCCATGCGAACTCGCGATTGGCTGCGTTGCCTGCCATGGTCATGAAGACAATGCTGCAGGGGTGGGGGGGGGGAGTGGGGTGATGAACCCAACAGGATGATCCTTGAAACACTCCCATGCGGATTACCAATTGTCTCCATTGCCTGCCATGGTCATAAAGACAATGCTGCAAGGAGGAGGATAGGGAACAGAGGTGAATTTAGAGTTGACTCAGAAGTTTCCTGCCGCGATCACGATAACTCAGAGATTGCTTTCCATGGTATGACCACACGTGGAAAGGATGGGGAAGCAGGGTGTTCATTCAACTCGGACTTTGCCTGAACAGAAAGCCGAGTTGGGTGTTAAGAGGGGGGAACAGAGGGAGGAGACTGAAAATGATGCCTCCGACATGGATTGGTGCATAGAGTCGTGAAATCCCATGCATGATCCGTTTGCAGTTCATGATCCTTGACGTGGAAAAAAGGAATAGAATTCTCTAAATCCTGAGAGACTTACTATTGGTCCTGCGCCTTCACTTCAGTCTCGTCAAGGGCGAATGCCAGGAAGTCCTTGTATAGCTCACGGTCTTTCACAGAGGAGAGTGCTGCTCATAGGGTATATAGGCATTGGTGGCATTGGTGAAAAGGGAAAAAGAGAGGATGGGAGGGCTAAACGTAAGGCATATTGAATATAGCAGTTAGAACGCCAGGAAGTCCTTGTAGAGCTCACAGTCTTTCACAGAGGAAAGTGCTGCTCATAATGTGTAGGCATTGGTGGAAAAAGAAGCAGATAGTATGAAATAAAAAAAGGGAAGCACATTAGAATTTCCCTGCAGAGCTTCCCTGCAGAGCTTGCTAGCATTGCACACATCACGAGAATGGCTCGGGCAGCTCAGATGATTTCCTGTGTTGCGCTCAAACACCTATTTCTCAAGTGCCTCTACGATTGGTACTTTAGGTTACTCCCAGAAGCACGTACCAACGAGGCAGTGGATTTTGAAGTCAGGCGTGGTTGCCTCCCTGTAGAGCTTCTTAGTGGCCTCCATCTCCTCCTTTCCTCCGTACTTCACAGCAACAGACATCACCACCCGACGCAGGTCAGGGTTGACCGAGCTGAAGGGTGACAGACAGGGGGGGGGGAGAAGGAGAGAGCAGTTGCAGATAGAGAGTGGTCTGGCCTCTATCTCCGCCTTTCCTCCGTACTTCACCGCCACAGACATGACCACCCGACGCAGGTCAGGGTTGACCGAGCTGGTAGTGGTGTGGTGGGGCGGCAGAGAAGGGGGAGATAGTAGAACACCTTCATATGCGAAGCATGGACGCTCAAACGAAGGAGTGCGGCATAGATGCTCACACTCACCCTTAGCACAGATGAGGCATGCACGCTAAGCCTCTCAAGGCCATTCACTCACAAGATGTCAGTGGTGAGTTGATTAAAGAGCTCCTGGCAAGGCAATAGGATGGAGGGATGCACACTCTGCAAAGTCTTAGACTGAATGAGGTGTGCAATCCAGCCCACTTATAGAGGTTTATTCACGAGACGTCAACAGTGAACTGCTTGAAGAGCTCCTGGCACTTGGCGATGGTGGGGGCGTGCCAAGGCAATAGGATGGAGGGATGCATACTCTGTAAATTCTTGGATTGGATGGGGTTTGCAAGCCAATCCACTTATACAGGTTCACTCACGAGACGTCAGCAGTGAGCTGCTTGAAGAGCTCCTGGCACTTGGCGATGGTGGGGGCGTGCTGATAGCTGCCCAGCTTGCCCAGTACCAGGGGCCGCAGCATGGAGTCCAGGTGAGACTCGCCCTGCACTCATGACGGTTGGGGATCGAGGGAGGTGGAACACAGGGTGCACGAAAGAAGGAAGGTGAGCCTCACACCCTGACATAGTGGGAGTGTGCTGGTAGCTCCCTAGCTTGCCCAGCATGGAGTCCAGGTGGACGGGTGGGAGAGGTGGGACACAGGGAAGGGGAGACTTGGCGATGGTGGGGGCGTGCTGGTAGCTGCCCAGCTTGCCCAGCACCAGGGGGCGCAGCATGGAGTCCAGATGAGTTTCGCCCTGCGGTCAGTCATGGGAGGTGGGAATCAGGGCGCACGAAAGAAGGAAGGTGAACTTCACATTCCACGATGGTGGGGGCGTGCTGGTAGCTACCCAGCTTGCCCAGCACCAGGGGGCGCAGCATGGAGTCCAGATGAGACTGGCGCTGCAGTGAGGGAGGTGGGGATTGAGGAAGGTAGAATGCAGGGTGCACGGAAAGGAAAAAGGAGAACTTGACACTCTGTGATGGTGGGAGAGTGCTGGTAGCTGCCCAGCTTGCCCAGCACCAGGGGCCGCAGCATGGAGTCTCACTGCCGATTTAAGCACAGGCATGGGTATCCATGGGCCAGGGTACTCACCGCTTTGGGCTCCCAGCCCAGCTTGTCGGCAATGGAAGTGAAGAGCTGCATGCCCACCGCCTCCAGGAGAGGCTTCTGCTGCAACGTGCCTGGGGCCACCTAACCAGAAAAACAGAGCTACGTCTCTCTCTCAGAAAACTCACCGCTTTGGGCTCCCAGCCCAGCTTGTCGGCAATGGGGGTAAAGAGCTGCATGCCCACCGCCTCCAGGAGAGGCTTCTGCTGCAACGTGCCAATCAGGATCTCCAGCTCGCCAATGTCCCCTGCTATCTGCGCCCATACGGTGTACCTGGATAGATAAGGGCGGAAGGGCAAATGTAGGAATAGCACGAGTTTTATGAGGATCTCCAGCTCGCCGATGTCCCCTGCTATCTGCGCCCATACGGTGTATCTGGTCACATTTGAGAGAGCACATGGACACATAGTAAGGCACACGAGTTTTTATGAGGATCTCCAGCTCGCCTATGTCCACTGCAACCTGTGCCCATACGGTGTATCTGGACGGGGAGCGGGAGCCGGAAGGAGCACATCGAAGCTTAGTATGGTACATGCCTTTCTCTAAAGGATCTCCGGCTCGCCTATGTCACCTGGCAATCTGCGCCCATACGGTGTATCTGGACGCGCGGGGCAGGGCACATGGAAACAAGTGCTTGAGAATGACCGATTCACATCAAAACAGTTACCAGTCTCACGTCCCTGTGCCCCTCATGTCCCATCAGCTCACGGAGTTGCCTCACCTATCAACCCTGTGAAAACCTCTACTCTATGAAAACTTTACCAGAGGAAGTACTCATATCCTATGATGCTTGATAAAGATGCATGGTAAGTAACCCGGAATAAAGACTCACTCCGTTTCGTTCTTGAACGCCCATGCCAGCTGCAGAGCTTGGCTGGTCTTGATTATGCCCGCTTTTGCCAGGGCAAAGGCGTCCATAACAGAGCCTGGAAGTTGGGATAGAGAAGAGCGAAGGGAGCGAGCACAAGAGGGAGGAGGGCACGTGATGACAGCTGAAATACTGCCTGGCTGGTCTTGATGATGCCCGCCTTGGCCAGGGAAAATGCGTCCATGACAGAGCCTGTGGATTGGATAGAAACGAGGGAGGGGAACGCGAGAGCAGGGAGGGGTGTGGAGAAGGGCGGGGGGTGCGAGGTGGCTGAAAAGTGGCAGCAACTGGCTGATCTTGATGATGCCCGCCTTGGCCAGGGAAAATGCGTCCATGACAGAGCCTGTGGATTGGATAGAAACGAGGGAGGGGAACGCGAGAGCAGGGAGGGGTGTGGAGAAGAGCGGGGGGTGCGAGGTGGCTGAAAAGTGGCAGCAACTGGCTGATCTTGATGATGCCCGCCTTGGCCAGGGAAAATGCGTCCATGACAGAGCCTGTGGATTGGATAGAAACGAGGGAGGGGAACGCGAGAGCAGGGAGGGTGTGGAGAAGAGCGGGGGGTGCGAGGTGGCTGAAGAGTGGCAGCAACTGGCTGGTCTTGATGGTACCCGCCTTGGCCAGTGCAAATGCGTCCATGGCCGAGCCTGTTGATAAGAACGGCGGAGGAGAGAGTGGAGCGTGAGAGAAGGAGGAGGAGAGAAAAGGGGAGAGAAGAAAGCAGAGAGTGTGAGAAGAGAAGACGGAGGCGAGGGGTAACGCGACTTTTTTTGAGGCGCCTCAAAAAGGGAAGAGTTTTTTGAGGCGCCTCAAAAAGGGAAGAGTTTTTTGAGGCGCCTCAAAAAGGGGAGAGAAGAAAGCAGAGAGGGTGAGAAGAGAAGACGGAGGCGAGGGGTAACGCGACAGGTGATCGACATATGGTGGCGAGTCGTGATGCGTATTATGCATGCATCACAATGGGCATTTTCAACAACACACCCACACCCACATGCACTCACCCAGTCGGTCGATAACAGGCAGCTGCAGCGCCTCCACAGCAGCCGAAATCCCCTTCCACTGCTCCTCTGTGTAATTCACCCGGAAGATCCCCGTCTGCCCCGCATTCACCCTCAGCCACCCGCCCTCCCCTTCCTGCATGCATCACATTAGGCAGTCGATCCAGCAACACACCCACACCCACATGCACTCACCCAGTCGGTCGATAACAGGCAGCTGCAGCGCCTCCACAGCAGCCGAAATCCCCTTCCACTGCTCCTCCGTGTAATTCACCCGGAAGATCCCCGTCTGCCCCGCATTCACCCTCAGCCACCCGCCCTCCCCTTCCGGCACCACAAACCCTTCCGCCTCCCCTTCCTTCTCCGACAGAACCACCGTATCAAGCTTCTTCCCCTCGCCTCCGCCCACTCGCCCCGCCGTTGCAGTCACAGGCACCCACCACAGCTGCTTGTCCTCTGCTTCGCTGGGAGGTCCCTTGGAGAGGAACCGGGTTTGCCTGAGACGCACTCCCTGCTTGCCTGGGCTGGGGGGCAAGATGGAGATGAGCGGATAGCCCATCTGAGCCGTCCAACTGACCATCATCTCACGGACAGGCTTGCCCGAGGCCTCGGCCAGGGAGTTCCAGAGGTCGTTGGTGACGGTGTTGGCATAGGCGTGCTTGGATAGGTACGAGTGTAGACCCTGCGAAGCAACAGAAAGGAGAGGGGAAAGGCAGACAAGGTAAGGTTGCTGGACAAACATGCGTGGCCGAGGCATTGGCGAGGGAGTTCCAGAGGTCGTTGGTGACGGTGTTGGCGTAGGCGTGCTTGGATAGGTACGAGTGTAGGCCCTGGAGAGAAGAGAAGGGAGAGAAGGAATGAGGGGAAACACAAGGAGAGAGGAAAGTTAAGGATGCTGGGTAGAGAACAGGGTTGCCGGAGGCCTCGGCGAGCGATTTCCAGAGGTTGTTGGTGACGGTGTTGGCGTAGGCATGCTTGGAAAGGTACGAGTGTAGGCCCTGTGGGGAACCGGGAGGAAGGAGGAAAGGTGGAGAGAAAGAGTGAGAGCGGAAAATTTGTCGGATCAACAACAGGTTTGCCTGAAGCATCGGCGAGGGAGTTCCAGAGGTCGTTGGTGATGGTGTTGGCGTAGGCGTGCTTGGAAAGGTACGAGTGCAGACCCTGGGGAGGAAATGGGAGAGGCAGGCATTAGGCTAAGAAACAGAACCCGACCCTCCATCCGAATCTCCCCATGGTGTGATTATCGCCTCTGTGCGACTCCCCCTGGGCGACTCCCCCTGGGCGACTCCCCCTGGGCGACTCCCCCTGGGCGACTCCCCCTGGGCGACTCTCCCTGGGCGACTCCCCCTGGGCGACTCCCCCTGAGCGACTCCCCCTGGGCGACTCCCCCTGGGCGACTCCCCCTGGGCGACTCCCCCTGTGCGGCTCCCCCTGTGCAAACCCCACTGTGCAATTCCCCCTGTGTTACTCCCCTTGAGTCACCGCTCCTCTGCAACTACCCCTGACCTGAGCAGCTTCTCCTGTGCAGATAACCTTGTACTCCCCCCCTGACTTTTGAGTCGACTCAAAAGTCCGCTCCTGTGCAACTACCCCTGAGCACCTTCTCCTGTGCAAATAACCTTGCACTTCCCCCCTTTGTGCGAGCATGCACCGGCGTTCCTTGAAGACCGTTGGCTCCGATGGCGGCCGCCTCCAGCTGCCGAATGACACATGCGCCCTTGGAGTAGCTCAGCGCGTCAGCGCGAGAGCTGCACCCTCCCCCTTCCGGTGCGACTCACTGTGAGTGCACGCACAAACTCACCTTCTTGAAGGCGTCGGCTCCAATGGCGGCCTCCAGCTGCCGAATGACACATGCGCCCTTGGAGTAGCTCAGCGCTGAAGTGACAGCAACTAGGGCATGCATGCAACCTGCACTGCCTGCGCAAATACCCCCATGCTATCCCCCCCCCCCCCTCCCGCGGACCTCCCCGGGCAAACCCCCCTGTGCAAATCTCCCTATTGCTCGACCCTCCCTGTGCAAATTCCCCAGTGAGGAAGGTAAGCACACACGCACGGACCTTCTTGAAGGCGTCGGCACCAATGGCGGCCTCCAGCTGCCGAATGACACATGCGCCCTTGGAGTAGCTCAGGGCGTCAAACACCTGGCGGGATGCGGATAGGATAAATAAGAAATAAGAAAAAAAGTAAAAAACAAATGTTCACTCCCGTCCCATCTTATCCTATCCCATCCTATCCCGTCTTACCCCATCCCATCCCAGCCAATCTGATCCCATCCCCACCCACCCCTCCCAACCCCCATGCACACCTGATCAATCTCCCAGACCTCATTTCCCCCACCCACCCCATCCCATCACATCGCCCCCCTCCCAACCCCCCCGCACTGACCTGCTCGATCTCCTTGGGGTCGTTGGTGGGCAGTTCAACGGGGTGAGAGCCCAGCAGGGCGTCAGTGTGCAGGCACGTGTCCATGTCATTGCAGGCGAACTGCGTCCACACGTCCCACTCGGGAAAGACGTAGTCCACGCCCAGCCAGCCCCCTCCCCCACTAGCCACTCTCACCGCATCCCACCGCATCCCACCCCATCCCACCCCATCCCACCCCAACCCACCGCATTCCACCGCTCCCAACCCTCACAGCGCTCACCTGCTCGATCTCCTTGGGGTCATTAATGGGCACTTCAACAGGGTGAGAGCCCAGCAGGGCGTCAGTGTGCAGGCACGTGTCCATGTCATTGCAGGCGAACTGCGTCCACACGTCCCACTCGGGAAAGATGTAGTCCACGCCCAGCCAGCCCACCCACGTGGCGAAGCCCTCGTTCAGCCACAGGTCGTTCCACCACTGCATGGTTACCAGGTTACCAAACCACTGCAGTAGTGACGTGTGGTACAGGTTGGGATTGGGGGTTGACGGGAGAAAAAGGAGAGGCGGGAGAGGGTGGGGGGAGAAACGGGGGTGGGGGGTGGAAAGGGCAGGGGGGAGTGGGGAGAAAGGGGAGTGAAGGGCATATGAGGGGAGAGCCAGGCATAGGACATGCGGGGAAAGATGTAGTCCACTCCCAGCCAGCCCACCCACGTGGCGAAGCCCTCGTTCAACCACAGGTCGTTCCACCACTGCATGGTTACCAGGTTACCAAACCACTGGAGAGCGGTGGGGCATGGGTTCCGGGTTGAGGGGAGCGACAGGGGGGTGGGGAAGAAGGGGGAGAAACAGGGGCGGAAAGGGTAGAGGGGAGGGGGGAGAAAGGGCACAGGTCGTTCCAGCACTTCATATGAAGGGGGAAGATGTAGTCCACTCCCAGCCAGCCCACCCACGTGGCGAAGCCCTCGTTCAACCACAGGTCGTTCCACCACTGCATGGTTACCAGGTTACCAAACCACTGCAGTAGGGTGGCGTGGTGCGGTTTCGACAGTTGAGGTTGGGAGAAGGTGGAAGCAGACGCACGGCAAAGGGTGGGAAACCGGAAGTGAGATCAGGTGAGGGTAGAAATAAACAGGAGAGTGGCAAGAATAAACAGGAGAGTGGCAAGAATAAACAGGAGAGTGGCAAGAATAGGCAGGGAATTGTTCCTTCTCCCATGTGACATGGGAACCCTCATCTACCCTCACCAGGTGAACCAGCTCGTGAGAGTGAGATTGACGTAAGCCACACGCTGCTTGGTGGCAGAACCACCAGCACACAAGCAGCCCAGCCAGTATGTCTTTCCGAGTAATCACAGAAACAAACAATACCTGGTGGGCCAGCTCGTGCGAAATGACATAAGCCACACGCTGCTTGGTGGCAGCAGGTGCGCTGTTCTCGTCCAGTAACAGAGCCGTCTCCCTGAATGTGATGAGGCCCCAGTTCTCCATGGCTCCCATGGCGAAATCCGGGATGGCTGCATGCAGGATGAGGGAAAAATGGGGGGGTGATGGGGGAACGAGGGAGGGAGACTGAATCAGAGCCGTCTCCCTGAACGTGATGAGGCCCCAGTTCCCCATGGCTCCCATGGCGAAGTCCGGGATGGCTACACAAACATGGCATGTGGAGAAGGGAGTCAAGTAAGGAACGGTGGGGAGTCAGTGAGAAAACTCACCAATCAGGTCGGCCTTGGGCAGAGGGTACTTGATTCCGAAGTAGTTCTCAAAGAACGTGATCACCTTGCAATGCGCGCCACCAAGCGTCCTTTGAGGTATGCTGGTGACCACCCGCACGGCGCCTCAAAACTCACCAATGAGGTCGGCCTTGGGCAGGGGGTACTTGATTCCGAAGTAGTCCTCAAAGAACGTGATCACCTTGCACGCCACTGACAGGGCGAACCTTCCTTGCTCCTTCCTCCCTGGCGTCGTGTAGATGTTCACCTGGACGCACCAACCAACATAGGAACAGTACAGCATGAACATGTGGGCTTAGATGCATATACAATCACACCCCATACTATCACATGATTCCTAATCCACTCACATACAGTCAACAAGATCCCACTGATTGCAAACAAACCCATGATATCTTTTCCACTTACATGCAATTACATATCCCCTTCCCACTCTAGCCAGAGTGCCATTGCTGGTCTTTTCTGACACACACTCCACCTCCCTCACCACGAACGCCAGCAGGTATGTGCTCACAACAGGGCTCTCCGCAAACCGAACCACACCTGTACAACCACACCCCTGCAATCATGCCGCAACAAGCTTTCCCATTCTCACCAAAGTGCCATTGCTTGTCTTGTCAGAAACGCACTCCACCTCCCCCACCACGAACGCCAGCAGGTACGTGCTCATCAGAGGGCTCTCCGCAAACCGAATAACCTCCGACCCGTCCGCCTGCTTCTCCCGCCCAACCTCGTCCATGTTGGACAAGCCTTGCAACCCGGTCCGGCCGGTCACATTACACACACTCCCACACAATCACATTGCACACAGTCCCACCCACCCCTGACCCCCGCGCTTATCCCATTCTCCTCACCAGAGTGCCATTGCTGGTCTTGTCCGAAACACACTCCACCTCCCCCACCACAAACGCCAGCAGGTACGTGCTCATCACAGGGCTCTCTGCAAACCGAACCACCTCGGACCCGTCCGCCTGCTTCTCCCGCCCAACCTCGTCCATGTTGGACAAGCCTTGCAACCCGGCCGGCACGCGCAGTGACACCTCAAACGTGGCTTTTGCTGCGGGTTCATCCCAGCAGGGCAGGGCTTGGCGCGCTCCTACTGGCTCGAACTGAGTGGTTACCATCCACTTCTTCTGGCTGTCTCGGGTGTAGGATGCACCTGAAAGGGGAAAGTGAAAGGAAATGGGGAGCGCGGACGGGTGTTTTCATCAGCTTCTCTCAGCAAGAAACGGATTGGCACGTTCCTACTGGTTCGAATCTAATGATCACCATCCACTGCTTCAGAAAGCACTTCAACTGAACTTCCTCCCCTACTTACTCCGATCGACACTCACGGTAGAAGCCGACCATGTTGTCGTTGTGGATGCCCGTGTACTCAAATCCTGAGCTTCGCAGGCCCCGTGCTCAGCGTCTGCCTTTCCCCCAGCACCAATTTCCCTTCCTGCCTCTCCTTACTGTTTCTGGCCGTCACACTATGTACCCAAAACAGCACTTACGGTAGAAGCCAACCATGTTGTCGTTGTGAATGCCAGTGTATTCGATCCTGAGCTTTGCAGGCCCCGTGCTCAGCGTCTGCCCTTCCCCCAGCACCAACTTCCCCTCCTGCCTCTCCTTATCCAGCTCCACCGCGGGCACTCCATCCGCTCCTGCTGTGAGAAGCTTGTCGCCTGTCGTCAGCTCCACCTGAAGGGGATTGCAGTGAGCAGGCAGCGTGGGAGAGCATGCTACGACTGATGATTCTCCCTTCCTGCCTCTCCTTGTCCAGCTCCACCGCCGGCACTCCATCTACTCCTGCTGTGAGAAGCTTGCCACCGGTTGTCAACTCCACCTGAAGGGGATTGAAACAAAATCAGTGACAATATGATCACCGGATTTCTTATTTCTGAGACATTGAAACATATTCTGTGAAAATATGCTTACCACATGACATAATTTCTGCGACATTGAAACACAGTAAGCGTCAATACGATTACCGAATCTCTTATTTCTGAGACATTGAAACATATTCTGTAACGACGTCTCACCGTAAGTCTTCTTCCTGGGACATTGAAACAGATTCAGTGACAATCCGCTCACCATATGACGAATTTCTAGGACATTGAAACACAACCAGTGTCAATCCGCTCACCTTATGTCTTCTTTTTGAGACAATGGAAACAAATTCAGTCAATAAAGTTTTTGAGCCGAAATTTATCCCATGAAGTCTCTACTACCAGTCTTTAACTTCAACTCGACAACTTCAAGAAGAGCAGTCCGTAATTATCCGTACCTTATGCCTTCCCGTAAGGACATAAAAACCAGTTACTACTCGCCTTACCTTATGCAGCTCCAGCTCCTGCGCGTGGAACCGAATCTCATTTGTCGGCTCAACGACGTCCAAATCGACGGTCACGATGCCCTTGAACTTGAAGGTCTCCAGATTCGGCTCCAGATGGAGCACATACTTCTTAGGCTTCACGGACGTGGGCAGCAGCACAGACGCCATCTTGACGCGAGGGCACGAGTACGCAAGAAAGCAAGAGCAGGAAGTGAAATCACCACTACACGAAACGGATTCCAGACTCTGAAGTCGTCCTCAGTGGCAAGCGACGGTGAAGCGAAGTGCGTGCCTGAAAGAGTGCCGGCAAAGCTGAAATTGCCTCGGATCTGGAGACAGGAATTCCAGCCTTCCAGAAGTTCTTTTGGACGGAGATTCGTTCGGAGAACTCGAATGTGCCGCCGTGCATGGAGAGGAGATGCGTGAAGACTCCCCTCTGACGCTATTCTCCCGATCAGTACGGAAAAACTCCAATTAGCACAAAGAGTGTGTATCACTGTAGTGAACGTAAACCGCCCAGCTAACAGTCGTTAAATAATAATATCCATGCCACATTTTTTCTGGCACACGTTTATGGATCTTATGATTCCCAAATAGCGTAAGAGTCGTATATATTCTACGGAAGGACAAAAAATATATTGTAATATGGGTAACAGACTGCACTTTCCAAAGTTTATATTTCTATGCAACGGAGTACAATCCCGTATGAACGACGATCTTCTTATAGTTGTTGTGAGTTTCTACAAACCGAAGACACTATGGCCCGAATCACGGTGCATCATTGATCGTGTGGGGCCAACTGGAAAATGAGATTTGGTACTGTTCTGTGTGGTGAGAAGGAGAGGACGAGGGCAAACGAAAGATCAAGCAATCGGGCGTGTCATGCTTGGTGAACTTTCAGTTCATTCAAAGCGGTTGACTATGATGTTGTGCGTTTTAGAGCGGTATGTATGCCTAACTGCTTTGAACGGCCACGTACCAGCCTGAACTGAACAATGGATTCATGAGCAGTACAGTATGCGTGACACCCTCACTGAACGGAAACAGTGAACCCAGAGAGCTGCCTTCCTTCTGGCACAGCTTGTGCCTAGGAGAAGCCAGATTTTGACCCACAACAGAATCGTCTTCCTTCCGCCAATTAGTGGCTGATTGGAAGCAATTATAACATGTCTTTTCATCGCCATCCACGTGCTCACACTACTATCCACGCATGGAGAGTTATCTCATGCCGTCACCCACATGTAGGGACTTCACAACATTGTCCACATACCCATGGGGCGGCACAAGCTGTGCCCAGAGGCTATGTACACGTGCCCTATTTTGAACGACTTTTGGCGCGGCGCGGCGGTCCTGCTAGTGGCCGCCCTTCTCGCGAGATGGGCGGCGAACCGAGACTTGCGATGCGTGTCCCCGCGACGTTGGAGGTACATATGTTCGAATGGCGAAATGGCGACATGGCTGTAGTGCGCCAAATCATGGCGGCTTGGGCTGGATCCTGTTCGAATCATCTTGCCGCGCGCCCCTGACGTGCACTCCACTCCGCCCACCTGTTTTGTGCCTGAATACCTTAGCGGACGGAGAGACAACGAACCCATTTTCCCAGGACGGGACCAGTCAACGGAGCCGTTTCCTCGAATATTCGCCGCGCGCCCCTCGACGTACACGAGTGGTTCTCCGCCCTCCTATCTTCCCACACATTTTCTCCTCTTCCTCGACGCTTCCTGCTGCTTTCCACCCCAGCGCTCATGCCTTGCCACCCACGCCACGCATCCCACCTCAACTACCCCGTGTCCCTCCGTACTACAAGTATTCGTGGTAGTTCACAACACGAGCCAGGCAATTGCCAGTCTACTCCAACCGCACTGCATTGTCGGCGCCACGGGCAGTCTTCCCTTCCCGTCAGACCTCACCAAGCCTCGTCGGCGCTGGCATTGTCAGCCTACCAGAATGAGTGAGATCATTCTAACGAGTATGCCTTCCAAGACTGAAGGCGTCTCGCCTCTCCTTGCACACGAGCACCCCGCAACAGCGGAAAGCGTGGAAACCCACGAGCACGCGGCGCAGCCAGCGGAACGCCACGTGGGAACTCGTCCCAAACACGCCGCGCCGGCCGCCGCTGAAGACGGAGACGGCGGCGGCGATGGCGGCGGCGTCAAGGTTGCACAAGACGCCATTTCCGATCAATGGCCCGTCCGCGGGCCGCGAGCTTCCTCGGAAGGGGGCGACGGCGTCAACGTTTCGCAAGACCTCGACGACGGCGACGACGCAGACCTGACGGTGCTCGGAATCGGCGACCATGACGCCTCACGGTACCTCATGTCACACACCGCCGCCGATATTGCTCCGCTGAAGCCGAAGCGGCGGGAAGAGCAGGCTGAACCTTGCAAAGCCGCAGCACCGCGTTTTGAGTTGCAGCACCGCAGCACCGCAGCAACAGCCACTCAAAACAAGCTGCAGGAAGAGCAGCCGGCTGAATATTGCAAGGCCACAGCGCTGCCGCATCACATCGTCTTTCAGGAGAGCTTCGACGGCGACGAGTCAACGGTCGGCAACGGGTGGAACGATGGCTCATTCGACGAACCGCCCGCCATTCTCAACTTCCACGTGCGCCCTGTGCGTGACGGGGGATGGCGATTCACCCTCCTTGTGCCCTTGGTGCTCGTACTCCTCGGAATCTACAGCTTCTTCACTGCCCTGTTCACCGAACTTTTCGGCTCCTCGGGTTCCAAGGGCATTGCCCTCCTTGAGCCATTCCCCTGTCGACAAGTCCTCTCTCTCATCGTCTCTCCCTTGGCGCTCCTCCTCCTCTTCGCCCTCAGCCTCCCCCTCCCCCTGCTGCTCCTCTCGTGCTTCCGACGAGTCTCCGCTAGCACCGTAAAGACTTGTCTGCTCCTCGTCGCGGTGAGCTGCGCTCTGCAAGGCGCCGTTGCTGGCCCCGCATGGTGGCCGGTGCTGCAAGACCAAAGTGCTGCGGAAGGGAGCATGGGAGGCGTGGGAGGGGGCACGGGAAGCATGATAGGCATGGCAGGCATGGCAGGCATGGGAGAGGGCATGGGAGGCATGGGAGGGGGGCTCTCAGTACCAGCAGCTGCTGGAGTTATTCGCTTCATCCTCCGTCCTCTCCTCCTCATCAAGATCGTTTTCTTGTTGCTCCTCAGTGCCGCCGCAGTGCTACTTGTTCTGCGCTGCAGCGCACACCTGCTGCCCGCGGCCTCGGCCATCACACACACCACGCACGCAACCATCAGCCGGGCGCCTGTCGTCCTCCTTATTCCGCTCCTCGTTATGCTCGCAGCGTCGTTCCTGGGCCTCCCTTTGATGTATTACGCTTACTCCAACACCAATGTCCTCCTCTTGGCCATCCTTATTCTCACTTTGCTTTTCCTTTTCAAAGTGCTCTCAGCTCTTCTCACCTACTCCACATCCGCTGTTTTCGCACGGCTGTATGCCACAACCAGCAGCAGCAGCAGCAGCAGCAGCAGCAGCAGCAGCAGCAGCAGCAGTGAAAGCAGCAGCAGTGAAAGCAGCAGCAGCAGGAGCAGTGAGGACGGGAAGGAGGGTGAAAAGGAAGAGGGCGTGACAACTACAGGGCAGCTTCAAAAGCAGCTACAGCTCCTCTCCTCAGCGTTCACCCTCGCCTGCACCTCATCCCTGGGCACCTGCTGTGCCATTGCCTTCACCGCAAGCGTCCTCACCATTCTCCAGGTCCTCCTCTCCGCCCTCCTCCTGGCCCTCTTTGGCCAGGGCATTTTCGGCTGCCTGCTGGTGGCGCTGCTTCACTGCACAGCCGTTGCAATCCGGTTTTTCCTCAACTGTCTCGTCCTCCCCACCAGTGCAGTGAGCGGCCATGGCTTCTCTCGCTCCCTGCGCCTCTCTCTCAACGTCCTGCAGCGGTTTCTGGTGCCCATTGTGGCTTCTAATACTGCTATGCTAGCCCCGCGAATGGTTCTCAGTGGTCTGCTGAGCATCGCATATCAAATAGTCGCGCTCGTTGTGGTGAGTACACTTTGTTGCTGCATGCTCCTTCCTCCTCCGTTTTTGCATGATTTGTTACAAAGCATCCTGCACGTTGACTCCCCGTTTTACACGTGCACAGCACATTCACAGCTTCCATGTTCAAGGCCTGCTCTCACACCAGTTCCCAATCGTCTCTGTTCATTTGCAGGCCGTGTCTTGGTTTATGCTCTGCACACCACGCGAAGATCCCCAAGCGGGTCTAATTGTTGCCTATTTCATTCTTTTAAGCACTGTAGTGGTTTCCCAGATCTCCAATGTAGTGCTCTCGTTCGTCCTCGCTACAGGTGTCTCCACTACAGTGCTGTGTTTCGCCTGGGACAAAAAGCTTGAGCCAGAAGAGTGCTCTGATGTTGCTGGCCTGGTAACGGGTAGTTCCCTGTCGCTTGCTGATAGCAAGGAGAGTAGTGCGGTGTAGAACAGTGGGTGAGAGTGCTTTCTCTGTGAGTATGTGTGTTGAGGGGTGGTGGCCGTGTGTGTCAATGTGTGTGCGGGCCAGCAGAAATCTAGTGAACAATGGATTGTAATTAACAATCTATGTTATAAACTATCTGGCCACTTATGTCTCCAAAGCAGAGAACAGATCCCTGATTTGAGGGCACGTCGAATACACATACAGAGGTGGGCATGCAGGGAGGCGGAAGGAAATTCGCCACATACAGCACCAACTCACGGGGCTCACTAATACGCGGCGTTCAGGTTTTAGAACACCAATTAACCCCACTGATCTTTAGCCTGCTTCGGTATGCATTCTGTGTTATGAAGGAGCTACTGATAGGTGAATTCGTTGAGACTCGTAAAAAAACCCACATCAACAAGAGAAATTCCAGGAAACGGAGGGAAATGTTCACCAAGTGAGTGAACAAGCACCTTGGGCTCTACACATCAGACTCTCTAGCGCGATTCCCGTGCTGATCAACAGCTCTTCCCCAGCACATGCTACACACCCCGCTGCTTACAGGCGCTTCCACCAGGGCTGGATGAAATCAAACGCGCCCTTGGCGCAACCAGTGGGGTTCGTTGCGGTGTTGAAAATCGCATAATAGTTCTTAGGGTTCTGGATCATGGCGTCAACGGTGTCCTTGAGCGGGCCTGCGGCGACGGTGACGCTGCTGGCCGGGGCCCACTTTCCCTTGAACCTGTACGAGTACGGAACGAACTTCTGCAGGAACTTGAACACGCGGAGCTCGTACGTGGTGTTCTTGTATGTCTGTCCGGCGCCCAGGTCGATAACGAGGCTGTTGTCGGCCGCGCTGTTGATTGTGAACGCGGTGGGTTCCCCGGGCTCCTTGGATTCGGCCTCCGCGCCGTATCGGATGTTGTAATCGTCGCCCTTCCTGGAAGCCATTCGAAACGCGATAAGTACGGATCAGTATCTTGAAAATGAAGATAACTGTTACGATGGGCCATGCAGAAACGTCACTCTGAAGAAGCGACGTTGATTGGTTTCTTTTTTTCCTGGGGTTGAGGGAGATTTTTTCAAAAACGATTTCTCGAATCTTACTTGTAGATCGCCATGTAGGCATATCCGTCGGACATCTTGTCGGCGCCGTCCACGTGGTCCAGCTCAGCATAGAGCGATCCCTGATACACTCCCATGAACACGTCATTCTTCTCGATCTTCTGCAGCCCAGCGCGAACGCTCGCTGGCGGACGCGCGAATCCTGCAAACACATTCACGAACGCGTCAGCTTCTGCGTTATGACAGTTTTCACAGCATCGCTTTCTGATGCATTCACAGTGCATCCACGTTATAAATGTGTTTGCAATCAGAAATATTGCTCGATAACGTACCGACTGCGGCAAGGCATGCCAACGTGACGACGAGGATGGCGATTTTCTGAGCCATAGCGGGCTTCAGTATAAAAGCTGAAGACTTGAGACTTGAGGCTGAAGTATTGTTTCTGTGTTCGAGCTACTCAATGATGGCTGTGTGCTGAGGAATGTTTCTTTCGAAGCTGAAATGTCCAATTTATGCAAAATGTGGAATTCAAGGGCCCAGCGCCGCATTACGAGCCGCGTCGGTTTGTGGAAACACACGATGATGCCGCCGAACACGCAAAGTGAAACGCCACTTTCCGGGCGCTTATCCTAGGCCGGTGGAAAACCTTTCCCAGAGTTAGTGACGAGTATGTGACAGTATCGATTCGTCGGCCACTGGGGGGACTACTGCAGTAGTGCGTATTCTGCTCAGCCACCGCTTGTATCGATTGGAGGCTAGGTATGCCTAGCCCTCACCACAACCTAGAACATGGTCGCAAACCCACAGATGCGGCTGAGCATGTTCTGGAAGAACGGGTTGAATGATTTTGGGTAAGTAGCTTTGGCAGGGCTTAGACTAGCGACCCTGCACTTTGAGGGGGACTACAGTGCAAGTAGAGGGCACTTTCCACCCCTCCGTGCCTCAGACAGAGAAGTTATAGAAACAGGGCAGGGCACTTCCCCACATTCACCCACGTGTCAACAATTTCCATGCCACCTACTGTACTGGACATCTGACCAACTGTGCGCAACAGATTTTTGTCCCTTCTGCAAAATCGAATCCACAATCTGGGTGGCTCGGCTGCCACACTGTTCCGAAATCTGCTAGGCTACTGTTTCGCGCCCAAATTTTCGGAACGCAGGCCATCAAGGCAGACGGAAACGAAAACGGAGTAGCTCTCCGTCAAATCTTTCGAGTGACTTTTTCCGTCAGGGGTTTCTGTCACACATAACAGAATCGCGATTTTGTACATGGGCGATAGAACGACACATATCAATTTGGATAAATATATGTTTCATATTGAGAAATATGAATATCGAAATATGAGTTGAGGGTCTCGAAATTAGTTTTGGGTACTCAATCTTCTTAATGCACGAATGAAGCATATGGCAGTACATTTCAGATTTTGAAATCGTAATTCTGTCAAGCAACTTGATATGCATACTACTGTCGAATATAAAGGTCACGCCCTCGCATTGGCTTAGCGCAGCCGATCTTTCCGAAAATGAGGAGTTCGCGCCTGATGGGTGGAAGAAAAGTGCTTTTGCAATTCAAGGGAAGTTGTGGTCAAGCAGGCTCTACTGATCGACGAGCTCTGCGCGACGAGCTTAGGACGCAGATCTCTGCGCGACGAGTTTTCGTCGAAGAGCGCTGGTCGAAGAGTTCTGGTCAAGGACCTCTGCTCGGCGAACGCTGTTTGACAGAGCGGCATTTTGACACACACACACACACACACACACACACACACACACACACACACATACACACACACACACACACACACACACACACACACACACACACACACACACACACACACACACACACACACACACACACACACACACACACACACACACACACACACACACACACACACACACACACACACACACACACACACACATACACACACACACACACACATACACACACACACCCACCTTGCTACTAGGTGTGTTTGCTACAAGGTGGTGGTGTGTGTTATATTTGTTGGGCTGAGAAAAGCCCTTAGGATCTTTGCAAGGCTAAACTCTGGGTAGGATTTGTTGTAAGTGCGGAAGCGTGTAGTGAAGTCTTTGAACCACCTTGCGCTAGTATGTGAGGGCAAAGTAGATTGATTAAAGTAAAGAGATACAAGCTTATATAAGAGTACAAGGAATATGAAGAGATGCGGTTAATAACTGTTTTTGCTGTTGCGGTTCGATACATTGACGACTCGGGCAACTGCTCGATAGAGAGTCAGTTGTTTGTCCTTGCTGTCGCGCTGTATTTGTCAGGTCAAAGGTCGCTGACTTTGACTTTCTTGTAACCTTCGGCAGTTGCTCAACCTCTGTGGGTTGACTCGCTGATGTTTCGATATGCTTTGTCTCGCTTGTGCCTTAGTGTATCGACACGACAGAGGCGCTTAAGGTTACTTGTTTCCAACACTCCCCTTCGCTTCTGGAGTGTCGGTGCTGATGACGTGGCTCTGTCAAGTCAGCAGCATGCAGTACTCGAACTTCTGCTTTCCGAGCTTCTTGGTCAGGTAGTCAGCTGCCATCTCGGACGTGGGGCAGTATGACAGCTCAAGTTTCCCCTTCTCGATTTCGTCCTTCACGAAGAAGTATCGCAGGGCGATGTGTTTCGTTCTGTTCGCGAACCCGCTCTTGTTGCTTATGCGAATTGCTGACTGGTTGTCGCAGAACAGGGTGAAGCTGGGTAACTGAGCCAGCTTTGCTTCCTCCAGGAGTTCGCGAAGATAAAGTCCTTCCTTGGTGGCTGAGCAGAGAGCGATATATTCTGCTTCAGCTGAGGAGAGGGCGATTAGTTCCTGTTTGCTTGACTGCCAGGAGATGGGTCCGATGGGTTCAAGACGGTAGATGTAGCCGGTGCGTGAACGCCTGTTGTCGGAGTCGCCGGCATGATCTGCGTCGACGTAGCCGATTGGCTTAGGTGTCGTGATCTTGTTTTTGTGATAGGTCAGGCCGATCATTGGGGTGCTGACGAGGTAGTGAAGAGCGCGGTCGAGCTCCGCCATGTGTTCTGCTTCAGGCCTTTTGAGGTAAGTAGCGAGTTGACTTGCTGAGTAAGATAGGTCCGGGCGGCAGGTGACGGCTGCGAAGAGGAGACATCCTAGTTTCTGTTGATAGCTTCGTATGCCGGCGGGCTTGAGTAGTGTCGAGCTTTCCTTGTGGTTTCCGGCGGTGTATCGATAGGGCGTAGAGATGGTGGTCGGGGTGAGATCGAAACGTTTGGTGATGGTGTCGGCGTATTTCGCGGCGCTGAGGTAGATTGCATCTTCTTCTTCTTGGATGTTGAGGCCGAGGTATTGCTTGACGGTGGATGAGACTGTAAGGGTGAGACCTTGCTGCAGCTCCCCTTCAAACCAAGTAGTGATACTGTCGGTTGAGCCTATGTAGAGTAGGTCGTCCACGTAGACAATGAGCAGAATGTAGTCGTTGCCCTTCGTGAGTCGGTACATGCCCTGGTCGTAGGGTAGTTGTTGGAATCCGATGCGAATGAGTCTTGCGTGTAGATACTGTTGCCACAACCTCGGAGCTTGTTTGATGCCGTAGAGTGACTTCAGCAGCTGACAGACTTGGTTAGGTTCTCCGTGAGTGCCGTGTGGAAGTTCAACGAAAATTTCTGCGTCAACAAGTGCGTAGAGGAATGTGTTGGCGACGTCAATTTGTCGTAGCTTCTTCTTCTTCATGGCGGCGATGGCGAGGAGAATTCGTAGTGAGGTGTGTCGGCTGACAGGAGCGAATGTCTCGGTGAAGTCGCGTCCGTGCTCTTGATCGAAGCTGCGCACGACCCAGCGCGCCTTAAATTTGTCGATGGTGCCGTCTGCGTTTGTCTTCACGCGAAAGACCCACTTTCCGGTGAGTATGGTTTTATTTCGTGCTACTCCAATAGGAACGACTTTCCAGGTGTTGCGTTCCTCCAGTGCTTTCAGCTCCCTGTCCATGGCTTCGCGCCATTTTTCCTTATGCTCCCCCCCCAGAGCCTGCTGAACTGTCGCAGGCTCCTTAGGAATCGCTGCGCCGTGAACTGCGGTGACGAGTCCAAGTATCTGGAGGCCACTCTGGGTGTATAGAGGGAGTGTGGTATCCTCGGGATAGACTGCTTCATCTCCCGTTTCTGGTGTGGGATTGAAGTTTGGTCCTACGTGTTCTGCTTCGTCGGTGTTGACCTGTGCCGGTGTTGTCAGAATATTATGCTCTAGCCTGTAGTGGGGTGCTCTATAGCGAGTACAACCCTTCTAGGGTTTGCTATTTGTATCCTCATTCTTGCTAGTGCATCCCCTCTTCTTCCTACTATTTCACATGCTATCAGAGCAGGTCGATCCCCTTGGATCGATCCTGTGGGTGGGCTCACCACCTCGTTGCTTCCGCTGCAACTTCCACTACTACCTTCTGTGCCGCACGCCCCGTGGCGTGCGGCAGTTTTTCTTCCCGCCGTGCGCCCCGAGGCGCGCGGCGATTTTCTGCCCGCCGTGCGCCCCGTGGCGCGCGGCGGTTCTCTGCCCGCTGTGCGCCCCGAGGCGCGCGGCGGGCTTCTACCCCGTCACTCGCCGCGTCGCCCTCGGGAGGCGCTGCGACGGGCGACGGGGACCCGCGCGTCGCCCCCCGTCGCCCGTCGTGGCCTGCGCGCGGCCCGTACAGCCGGCGCGCGGCCCGTACGGGCTGCGCCAGGCCTGCGCGCGGCCCGTACGGGCTGCGCCAGACCCGCGCGCGGCCCGCACGGGCTGCGCCAGACCCGCGCGCGGCCCGTACGGGCTGCGCCAGGCCCGCGCGCGGCCCGTACGGGCTGCGCCAGGCCCGCGCGCGGCTCGGGCCGCCTGCGCGCGGTTCGGGAGGCTGTGCCAGGCCCGTGGGCGGCCCTTTCCTCGCTGCCCCTGCCCTCCCCGCTGTCCCCCGTGCTTCTGCTGGCGCCCCACCCCTCCTACAGCCCGTTCTCCTGAATTAGGGTTTGGGGGTGAGGGGTATGGGGGTGAAACTACTGTGTGCCGTTCCCTGCTCCTCCTCCTCCTCCGTCTCCCTGTGCTGCAGCTGCCGCTGAGGGGGGGTGGACTTGTTGGAGCCGTTGGAGTGGTGCTAAGGGGGGGTGAAGGGGGAGTGGAGCTAGCGGTGTAGCAGCGGGTGTGTGTCAGGAGGGGTGGTACTGTTTGGGGGAGGTCGAGTGGAGGCAGCAGTCTTGTCGTCAGCAGCAGCAGCAGTCCGGAGGCTACAATCTCCGGTAGTCGCCAGACGCCCGTGGGTCCGTTGCTCGTCTGCCGCTACTTTTAGCCGCGGGGCCAGTTACCCCAGTAGTCCGGAGCGTTGTTTCGGTAGCCACTGAGCCAGCAGCTCGTCTGTGTGTCTGCAGCGTCAGCAGTCGCCTCCCATCTTCTCTCCCCCACAGTCTCTCCTCCTCCTCACTTGCCCTCTGCGATAGCCTCTAGCTTTGCTCATAATTGTGAACTTTAAACTATTGCTTCTTGAACTTGTGCTCAGAATGTGTGGTGACATTGTGATCCACCCTGAGCTTGTACTGCTTTGCTGATTACACCCCACTTTGGCTATGGGGGTGTGTCAGAATATTATGCTCTAGCCTGTAGTGGGGTGCTCTATAGCGAGTACAACCCTTCTAGGGTTTGCTATTTGTATCCTCATTCTTGCTAGTGCATCCCCTCTTCTTCCTACTATTTCACAGGTGTAACGTAATCGTGGTCGACGAAGTGGTAGAAGGTTTCGGCGTTGATGCTTTCTCGCGGGTTTTCGTCGTCCATTGGAACTTCGTCTGAACAGTAGGGGAGAGGTCCGGCTTCCTCCGAGGCTCCATCCACGTTTTGTTCGTCCAGGTCAGCTTCATCTTCCGCCGATGCGAAGGCTCGGTGCCCATGAAATCCTCCTGTGACATCCCGTGAAGTTGCCTGGTTGTGGAGGTATGTTGAGAGGGTGAGTCGTTCGTAGAAGATGACATCACGTGCTGCCACTGTT
Source organism: Closterium sp. Naga37s-1 (assembly GCA_947471745.1). Classification (NCBI taxonomy): domain Eukaryota; kingdom Viridiplantae; phylum Streptophyta; class Zygnematophyceae; order Desmidiales; family Closteriaceae; genus Closterium; species Closterium sp. Naga37s-1. Next base: position 67,845 of record CANJKZ010000531.1, read on the forward strand.
TCCTTGGTGTTGATGTCGAAGATTTTCCATGCGTTGTAATGTTTTTCGATGCCCAAATGCAGTCCCCACTGTGCGCGTTGGGAAAATCGGCCGGCCCGTGCAGATGGGGGTCGGTACTGTACCATGCAGCCGAAAACCCGTAACAATTTTGTGTTGCCCAGCTTTCCGGTCCACAGCAGATGTGGTGATGCGTTGTTCGGGAGTGATGATGACGAAACCAAGTTGTGCAGGAGTACAGCGTGGTCCATTGCTTCAGGCCACTGATGGTTGGGTAGCCGCATGCCTCGTAACAGCTTGCGCATGGTGTTCTGGAGAGTCCTGTTCATCCTTTCTGCGACGCCTTGCTGTTGATGGGCGTAGGGAAGAGAGATGAGCCGCTTGATTCCTCTCTCTGCCAAGTACTGCTTGAGCCTCTGTGAGGTGTACTCTCCTCCTCCGTCTCACTGGAAGCCCTTGAGTTTTACGCCTGATTCTCATTCCGCTACTGGAAGCCAGGCGACGAAGGCTTCGAAGGCCATGTCCTTGCTTGGAAGATTGAGGTGCCAGACGTAACGTGTGGCTGCGTCGATGAACGTGATGGTGTAGTTGTATGCGTTTTGCCCGGGTTCTCGATTGTACAGTATGTCGCTGTACACCTTTTCCAGAGGTGCGTACGCCGGTGCACTTGGATTGTGATGGGGCACGAAGGGCTGATGAGGTAAGTCAGCTTCCGGGCAGGTGAGGCATGTTCCTCTCATTCGTTGGAGTTCTTTTCCATCGGGTAGAAGTAAGGAGTCTTTGTCCAGGACGCCTGCTCGGATTGTGTTGTTGAACGTCGTGTTACTTGGATGTCCCATTCGTGCGTGCCAGATGTCTTCGCCGGCGCGATGTCCGGGTGAACGCCGATATAGGTCGGAGTTGGTGTAAAAGCTGGCGGTGAAGTTCGCGCTTCGATGGACTTCTCGTGATGCCGGGTTTAGCTGCTGTGCGGGTGTTGGTGGTGTATCTTCGACGAAGGTAGGTAGAACGGAGGTACAGGCTTAGGTTGCAGCTGCTTGTTCTGTCGATTGAAGTTGTTGAAGCGCCGTTGAGTGTGGAATGCGAACTCAGGTACTGATGTCTTCTTCTTGTGTCGTTCCTCGTGTAGATCCATATCTTGCTGTTCAGCGTGAACTTCAGCGCAGAGTGCTGCTTCGGAGATCTTCCCGTGAGCTCGGAGAATAGCTCGAGTGGAGCGCCAATGAGGGCCAAGTCCAGTGATGACGACAGTGACAAAGGCTTCTTCTGCGATTGATCCTCCGCATCGAAGAAGTTTGTCGCGCAATTCGCGACAGCGGCTGATATACGCCATTCCCTTTTCGCCTGGTTTCATTTCAACTGTTGTTAGCTGCGCCATTAGTCGACTCTGGTTGACGCTGTCTGTTTCTTGATACAGGTTCTTCAGATGGTTGTATGCGAGTTTTGCAGAATTGCCGTATCCTCGATAAGAGCGAATGTTCTGCTGCTGACTTGTTGTCAGGTTCCTCAGCAGGATGGTGTATGCCATCATTGACTGATATGTGTACTGCTGCTTGTCATATTGCGTCCCATTTGTAGGGTATGGCAGGGACCCGTCGAAGAATCCAAGAACTTGTGCGCCTTCCATCATCAGCTCAAACTCGAATGACCAGGTAAAGAAGTCCTTCCCGTCGAATGGACTTGACGTCTGTAGCTTCAAGACGTGTGCGAACTGCGATTGAACTTGAAGTGCGTCCAACGTTTTCTCTTGCTGTGGCATGAAGCTGATGGAGCCGCGCTGAGGCTCATACGGAGCAAAGGCAGGCTGCTGATTTCCACGTGCGTAGGATGAGCCATCGAGGCTCATATGTGTGACGTCGTTGTTGTTGTTGCTGATGTTTGACTGTGCAGGGGCCGCTTGTTGATGTTGCTCGTAGAAGGACATGAAGGAGAAGAATTTCTCCATCATGCTCTGATCGAAGCCTGCAGGTTGATTCGCGGGTGTTTCAGCAGACGTTGCTCTGGGTCTTGTTGTCGTACCCTCCTCTGTTTGCAGACCAGAGGCAGGTGGTGGGGTAGGGGTAGTGTCGGGAGAATCGTTAGAGGAGCTTCTCTCCTTCTGAGTTGCCATGACTCCTGATGTTGTGGGTATCCTTTTAGTAGCTGAGTTTGCCTTGACAGCTCTCATACCATGTTGGGCTGAGAAAAGCCCTTAGGATCTTTGCAAGGCTAAACTCTGGGTAGGATTTGTTGTAAGTGCGGAAGCGTGTAGTGAAGTCTTTGAACCACCTTGCGCTAGTATGTGAGGGCAAAGTAGATTGATTACAGTAAAGAGATACAAGCTTATATAAGAGTACAAGGAATATGAAGAGATGCGGTTAATAACTGTTTTTGCTGTTGCGGTTCGATACAGTGACGACTCGGGCAACTGCTCGATAGAGAGTCAGTTGTTTGTCCTTGCTGTCGCGCTGTATTTGTCAGGTCAAAGGTCGCTGACCTTTGACTTTCTTGTAACCTTCGGCAGTTGCTCAACCTCTGTGGGTTGACTCGCTGATGTTTCGATATGCTTTGTCTCGCTTGTGCCTTAGTGTATCGACACGACAGAGGCGCTTAAGGTTACTTGTTTCCAACAATATTTATGTGACACAACAATGCTTCATTTTCTGAATATAGTGCTTTCCACTGTTGCACATTTGAGTGATGAACATCCATGAACAAATACCACTACAAACGGTATATCCAAGGTAATAATTACCTAAATGTTTCCCCTGTCTGGTATTTCCAACAAATACACGACACTCATTTAGTGCAGGATCACAACAGGGAGTGGGAGCGGGTAGCAGGAGCAGGTACCCGAAGCATGGAGCGAGAGCAAGGGATGGTTGCAGGGAGTGGGAGATGGTTGACAAAGAGGATTGCAGCCACAACCGTGTCTCTTGCTGCTGCCGCTGTTGATGCATTCGTTGCATTGTCTTCTGCTGGTCCTGTCATTGCTGCTCCCCTCGTTTATGTTGTTTTTGACTGTCTTACAGATGCTCGTGTCGATCTTGCTGCTGGTGCTGTGATTGAGGCCACTGTTGGTGGTTTTGGTTTTGGGTATGTTGTCGCAATACTTGGAGCAGTTGCTCCAGATGTAGCCCAACACCATGCTGCTGTTGTTGCTGGCCACGCATCTCATGCTGCTCTCCCTGCTGCTGCTGCCCTTCCTGCTGCGCATTCTGCAGCAGCTGCTGCAGGAGCAGGGGCATCTGCTGCCCCTGCTGCTGCTGCTGCTGTCCCTGCCACTCCTGCTGTCCCTGTCGCTGCTGCTGTCCCTGCCGCTGCTGCCCTCCCTGCTGCTCCTGCTGTCCCTGCTGCTGCTGCTGTTGCGGCTGCGGCTGCTGCTGCTGCTGTCCCTGCCGCTCCTGCTGTCCCTGCCGCTGCTGCTGTCCCTGTCGCTGCTGCCCTCCCTGCTGCTCCTGCTGTCCCTGCTGCTGCTGCTGTTGCGGCTGCGGCTGCTGCTGCTGCTGTCCCTGCCGCTCCTGCTGTCCCTGCCGCTGCTGCTGTCCCTGTCGCTGCTGCCCTCCCTGCTGCTCCTGCTGTCCCTGCTGCTGCTGCTGCTGTTGCGGCTGCGGCTGCGGCTGCTGCTGCTGCTGTCCCTGCCACTCCTGCTGTCCCTGCCGCTGCTGCTGTCCCTGCCGCTGCTGCCCTCCCTGCTGCTCCTGCTGTACCTGCTGCTGCTGCTGTTGTGGCTGCGGCTGCTGCTGCTGCTGTCCCTGCCGCTCCTGCTGTCCCTGCCGCTGCTGCTGTCCCTGTCGCTGCTGCCCTCCCTGCTGCTCCTGCTGTCCCTGCTGCTGCTGCTGTTGCGGCTGCGGCTGCTGCTGCTGCTGTCCCTGCCGCTCCTGCTGTCCCTGCCGCTGCTGCTGTCCCTGTCGCTGCTGCCCTCCCTGCTGCTCCTGCTGTCCCTGCTGCTGCTGCTGTTGCGGCTGCGGCTGCTGCTGCTGCTGTCCCTGCCACTCCTGCTGTCCCTGCCGCTGCTGCTGTCCCTGCCGCTGCTGCCCTCCCTGCTGCTCCTGCTGTACCTGCTGCTGCTGCTGTTGCGGCTGCGGCTGCTGCAGCTGCTGTCCCTGCCGCTCCTGCTGTCCCTGCCGCTGCTGCTGTCCCTGTCGCTGCTGCCCTCCCTGCTGCTCCTGCTGTCCCTGCTGCTGCTGCTGTTGCAGCTGCGGCTGCTGCTGCTGCTGTCCCTGCCGCTCCTGCTGTCCCTGCCGCTGCTGCTGTCCCTGTCGCTGCTGCCCTCCCTGCTGCTCCTGCTGTCCCTGCTGCTGCTGCTGTTGCGGCTGCGGCTGCTGCTGCTGCTGTCCCTGCCACTCCTGCTGTCCCTGCCGCTGCTGCTGTCCCTGCCGCTGCTGCCCTCCCTGCTGCTCCTGCTGTCCCTGCTGCTGCTGCTGTTGCGGCTGCGGCTGCTGCTGCTGCTGTCCCTGCCGCTCCTGCTGTCCCTGCCGCTGCTGCTGTCCCTGTCGCTGCTGCCCTCCCTGCTGCTCCTGCTGTCCCTGCTGCTGCTGCTGCTGTTGCGGCTGCGGCTGCTGCTGCTGCTGTCCCTGCCGCTCCTGCTGTCCCTGCCGCTGCTGCTGTCCCTGTCGCTGCTGCCCTCCCTGCTGCTCCTGCTGTCCCTGCCGCTCCTGCTGTCCCTGCTGCTCCTGATGCTGTCCCTGTTGTTGCTGCTGTTTCCGTCTCTGATGTCGTTGCTGCATCTGCAACCTTCTCAACTGGCGACGTCGCTTTTGCCCCAACTTCACATGATGTTGTTCATCCAGCGTTTTCCCTTTGTGGTCCGCTGGGTTATCCACAACGATTGATTCTTGCGTATCATGTACTGGGGTCTGGTTTGTATGGCCCGTTGCCTCTGAGTCCGCCCCCGTCCCTTCCGGCACCACATCTGCTGGCCTCTGATCCCTATTTCTTGGTTCGGGCGCCACTTGTCTTTGCTGACGAACGTGTTGCAGCCGCCTCAGTCTAAAACGAACCACATTGTCACCATTGTTATGCGAGGCATCACCAGGGGTGGGATCGTTGTGGTCAATTTCCATCTCACCCGCCACTCCACCGCTCCCTACAGCACCTCCCCTCCCCGACCCGCTCCCTGCAGCTCCCCTCCCTACCCCACTCTCGACTCCCCTCCCTGCCCCACTCCCTGATGCTCCTCTCCTCCCTGCCCCACTCCCTGATGCTCCTCCCCTCCCTGCCCCACTCCCTGATGCTCCTCCCCTCCCTGCCCCACTCCCTGATGCTCCTCCCCTCCCTGCCCCACTCCCTGATGCTCCTCCCCTCCCTGCCCCACTCCCTGATGCTCCTCCCCTCCCTGCCCCACTCCCTGATGCTCCTCCCCTCCCTGCCCCACTCCCTGATGCTCCTCCCCTCCCTGCCCCACTCCCTGATGCTCCTCCCCTCCCCGCCCTGCTCCCTGTTGCTCCTGCCCTCCTCGCCCCGCTCACTGCTCCTCCCCTCTCCCCCCCGCTCCCTGCTACTCCTCCCCTTCCCCCCCCGCTCCCTGCTACTCCTCCCCTCCCTGCCCCGCTCCCTGCTGCTCCTCCTCTTCCCCCCCCGCTCCCTGCTACTCCTCCCCTCCCTGCCCCGCTCCCTGCTGCTCCTCCCCTCCCTGCCCCGCTCCCTGCTGCTCCTCCCCTCCCTGCCCCGCTCCCTGCTGCTCCTCTCCCTGTCCCGATCTCGGCTGCTCCCCTCCCTGTCCCGATCTCGGCTGCTCCTGCCCTTCCCACCCCGCTCTCTGCTCCTGCCCTCCCTGCCCCACTCTCTGCTCCTGCCCTCCCTGCCCCACTCTCTTCTCCTGCCCTCCCTGCCCCACTCTCTGCTCCTGCCCTCCCTGCCCCACTCTCTGCTCCTGCCCTCCCCGCCCCACTCTCGGCTGCTCCTCTCCTCCATGCCCCACCCGCTGATGCTCCTCCCCTCTCTGCCCCACTCGCGTATGCTCCTTCCCGCTCCCTAGACCCTCCACTCTCGGATACTCCTCCCCTCTCCCCCAATCCCCCACTCTCAGCCGCTGTTGATAACCCCACACCCCCCGGGCGCATGTTTCCGTTGGTTCCTGAGGTGTTGAGCCCGTTAAATGCCTCGCCAAATACTTCACGGAGTACTGTTGGGACAGCCTGTTGGACACCAGCACCCGCATCTATCGGCTGCTCTTCTCCCTCCCCCTCCGACTCCGAACTCCCGTCCTCCTCCTCGTCTGATACCTCAACATCTTCATTCTCACCACCATCCCCCGCGTGAGTCGCGCTACCGTCCACCACCCCCACCCCATTTTGTGGTTGCTCATGTTCACGAGGTTGCCTCCTAGGCTCGCACAGTACATCCCTGTGGTGCCTTACATTGCATGCACCACACAGCACCACATTCACCCGAGCCTCTGCTTGCGCAGCTGTTTGCACACTCATGTGCCCTTCCGGAGTGTGAAGTGCCTCCCACGCGTCTCTCCTTTGTTTGCGCAAATCACAAGTCTTTCGATTGTGCCCTTTCTCCCCACACTTCCCACATCTACGCAGCTTCCTCCCATCAATCTCACCATGGGACCTCAACCGATTGTTGCGTGGCCTCCCCGACTTTTTTGGGTATATTGGTGCCTCAGTTGTCTGATCTGGAACGACCTCAGTGCGGTCAAGAGTGCGAATCTCCGTGTTGTAGAGCTCCTTCAAAGCGTTTGAAGTATAACACCTGTGGATCATGGCTTGAACCACAAGTTGGACATCCGCAAACTCGTTGCCACGTGCCGGCCGGATGTTGTGGAGCAGTACCGCAAACATGTGCATACATGGCAGCCCATACTCTCTGCATGTGTACGGGAAAATCAAATGGGTGTCAAACGAATGTTAGGATCCATCAAATGACGAACATCAAGAGATTTCCTGAGGGAAAATAAAATGAATGCATGTTCCGACAAACCTAACACCAGGTGCAGAATGTTTCCCTATTGTGTTTCAAGTTTTAGCCTAAACACAAAACTCACCTCTGGTAATTACAGCCTCCAATACCACCACACGCTCCTCCTTGGCTCCAGTGTCACGGCTCACATGGTATGAACTTCGGCCAGTCTTCTCCACTTTGTACTGAGTGCCCATTTGACAATTAGCACGAAGGATGCCTGCTGTTTTGGGGGGGAGATCAGCTACCCCGAGATTCCCATACAGCTTACGACCCTCTTCCATTGCATTCGCTTCTTGTGTTATGAATGCAAGCAAAACTTGTGCTGGATTGTCCCTCCTCCACTTGTGCATAGAGGCATGATGCGACTCCACTGGGTTTGAGGTATAGCACCCAAAACGTGACGCACCAAACAGAAAGGTAGCCCAATGTGCGGCTAATCCATCCCTCTCCAAGTATTCTTTCCCCCCAGGGCACTCTTCCTCGATTTTGTCCATGTAGCCCCGCAGCACATCTCTGGTCAATGCTGCAGCCGCGAGCTCGATCTTGCCATCACAGTCTGAACCAAACTTTGAGTTAAAATTCCTCACCAAGTGTGTGATGCGAAATGCCTCACGCGCCCCTGGCAGCACTCTGGCAGCAGCTGCTTTCCATGCTTTCCCGCAATCATGCATCAGTGTAAACCTTGGAGTGTTGATCTCAAGGGCAGCTACCTTCAGCTGGCTCAAAAAATACTCACACGAATCCGCACTCTCACCTTCTACCCATGCACTCCCTAACCTCACCAGCTTATGTTCGCAGTCAATCATGCATGCATTCAGAGTATGGCCTCGCCAGTTACCTTTGTTGTGACATCCATCTACAAATACGATCGGAAAGCAATTTTTTACTACCTCACGGACTCCAGGGTAAATCACTGCAGCACGATGGAACCTATTCTCGTCCAGCATCAATGACACAACGCTTGATGGGTTATGTCTCTTGAAAACATCTAGGATGCTACCAATGTACTGGAAACCCGACTCTCCACCTAGAGGATCCTCTCGAGTGACATCATCTATTGATCGGCCACACGTAGCATTGCAGCAGTCGACGCCTAACTTTTCCCGCACCATCTGTCGTAGTCCAATAGGTCTAATGACTGTATGAGCACGTACTTCACGCACCACTTGCTTAACCTGTTCCCTCCTAATCCGACCAGGGCGTGGCACACACGTGTGTGCATGCTGCAGCGTCACTGATCTCACACTAAAGCTGCGATTTCGAGGCCCGGTAGCTACAATCCGAAAGGGACAAAACCCCTCTGGTGCTTTGGCCTCATTCTTGGGCCAGTCTTTTTCTTTCATGGAAGGGCAACACACGTCAAGGCGTTCTGGCCTGTTGTCCCTATACCAGGGCTTGAAATTGAACTTATCGCCATATTTCTCTATCTCATCTCTAGCAGCGCTTACGGATGAATAAAATTTCCCTTGGTAAATGTTGATCTCCTCCGTCTGTTGTCCAAGAAATGCCCTATTTAAAGAACACATGATCGCAAAGGTAATGGAATCATATGTGAGTAGTTTGTTGCAACCCAAACAAGGGACGTGCAGCAATACGGGAACGTGTAGACATATCCTATACATCGCATGTGTGAATCAGTGTGATCACCTTGAAAGAGAACTCCTGAACATTGTGCACACATGGTCTCTGTCTACACAATAGTTTGCGAGTGATGAAAGTCTGGAGAAAAAAGATTAGAAACACGTGAAGGATTGGCAAGAAAAGGGTGGATTATATTCAAAATCAGCACTTCATAAAGCTTAGCATTATGTACAAACCAATGCATGGAGTCTGTAACATTGGCGATTAATCGTGCGGAAGTAAAGTCCTAGGGCACAATCAGCTTATGCCAGTCGCCAACTTACCATCGACCGCAAGGATCAGAGAAGATATATGACGGGTGCACATATCAAACGAACCAGAACGCATATCCTGGATTGCTAGCCAATAAAACATTATCCGAGAGAAGGTGATGCTCCTACTGCTCGATATGGTGTAGCCACAGATTCGGGAACAACACATGGCGCTAGCGGGAAGCTACGCGTTAAGTTAAAACCCGCGTCTCATATTTCCTAGTGTATTACACTTGGTTGGGCTAAATCGCATGTGATTGGGTAACGATAGGCGAGATTTGTGACGAGCAGTTTTGAAAACACAAACGACCCCTCGGTTCGTCTACGCAAAAGCCAAACAAGCCCCTCAGGCATGGAAAGCTCCCACACCTAGAAAACAGATCCGGCAGTTCCATGCGACCGACTGAAACGACAAGACACAAGTCGCCCACATCCACCAGGAAACGCAGAGCAAAACTCTCGGCCGTCAGTCTTACTACCTCCGCTTAGGCAGGTTCCTAGGTATGTACCTAGGTACCAAGATGCTGGCCTTAGCACAGCAACACGTGCTCCCAACCAAACCCAACAAAGTTGCGACTGACTTGTGAGGTTACCCGGTTTCGAGCGTATTACTCTTGGTTGGAAAGAGGAAATATGAGACGCGGGTTTTAAGACAGAGTTTAGCATTGTGACTTGTCGCAAACCCTAATTTCTGAAGGAGCCAACGTAACTTGAGACGAAGGGACACAAAAGATTTGACGGAGAGCTACTCCGTTTTCGTTTCCGTCTGCCTTGATGGCCTGCGTTCCGAAAATTTGGGCGCGAAACAGTAGCCTAGCAGATTTCGGAACAGTGTGGCAGCCGAGCCACCCAGATTGTGGATTCGATTTTGCAGAAGGGACAAAAATCTGTTGCGCACAGTTGGTCAGATGTCCAGTACAGTAGGTGGCATGGAAATTGTTGACACGTGGGTGAATGTGGGGAAGTGCCCTGCCCTGTTTCTATAACTTCTCTGTCTGAGGCACGGAGGGGTGGAAAGTGCCCTCTACTTGCACTGTAGTCCCCCTCAAAGTGCAGAGTCGCTAGTCTAAGCCCTGCCAAAGCTACTTACCCAATGATTTTGGACATCGCCAAAGCACAAAATACATCACCGCAAAGCTATCGTAGGTGTACAGCATATATTACGCATACTGCCCAACAGTATAAAAATATTTCGTTAAGTTGCAAACGCTAATATACATATGGCGACAAGGTGTCACAATGCTGACATCTAGTCCTTTGCCTCTAGAACTACATTCACTTTCACCTCCTGACCCCCCCTCAGTACTGTGACAGCAACCTGCACACAAATTATAGCATCGCAGACTTCAGTGAAAAATGCATGCGCGTAAAAATGCAACACATCAAATGTTGCTCATGAGCTTACCGTGTCTCCCACTTGGCAATCATCAAGTGCCCGATAAAGATCTGTTCCGCTTCGCACTTTGTGGTTGTCTATGGCAGTTATAATGTCCCCCAATACCAGCCGACCATAGTTGTCCCTAGATGTTGGCCGGAGACCCTGATGGGGATGAAAAGAAAATTGTCGGGATGAAAAAGACTGAGAGGCAAACCAGGGAAACTTGCCAGTATGTGCAAGAGAAACTGGAAAGAATTTGGCCAACACCGCCATATATTTTATGCATCAGCCACAGTTCCCGATGATTACGATACACTCACGGCTTTGCCTGCGGGCCCAGAGGGAGGGGCGTCGAGCACGAGCACCGCATTAACGCCCAGCTCCTCCACTGCCTCCTCGGGAGCAAAGGAGATGCCCAGCAGCAAAAGAATTTGATATAAAATAAGCTACAGCCACTGTACACAGGAACTCACGGCTTTGCCTGCGGGCCCAGAGGGTGGGGCATCGAGCACGAGCACCCCGTCAACGCCCAGCTTCTCCACCGCCTTCTCGGGCGCAAAGGAGATCCCCAGCACCGGCCGCACCACCCTCCCATTCTCTATTATCTGCTCCACGATGCCGCTGATCTGAAGAGGGGGAGGGGGAACAGAGCACGAGGGGAGGGAGGCGGTTGTGAGGGTGGAAGGAGGGGAATGACTGTTCTTCAATGGGAGGTAAGCTTTTGCGTCATAAAAAAGTCCCAGCCGGAGGGTGATTTTATAGCCATGTGAAGGACTGCACTCTCGACTAGCGCATCTCGCTATAGGCACAGTCAGCATGACTCACACTGTCGGCAGGAATGGCAAATCCGACACCAGAAGAAGCACCCGAGGGTGAATATATAGCCGTATTGATGCCGATTAGACTGCCACTAGAGTCCAAAAGAGGCCCACCGCTGTTGCCCGGATTTATAGCAGCATCCGTTTGTATCACCCCCTGTATTGGCCGCCCTGTTGCTGCTGATTGGATCTCTCTCCTCAAACCGCTGGTGAGATGGATGATGGAGGCCGGAGGAGGTGGAGGAGAGAAAGGGAAGGAGAAAGGTTGATTATGAGGAAGAAAGAGAGTGGATAAAAGAAAGTGTTTCAAGGCTGCTATGAAGGGAGAAGATGAAGAAGGAAATAGCATGTCAGTTGCATAGCCTTCCGGGAGCTTAAAGGTAAAACAAGTGACGAGAATCTAGGCTTGCGGGCGTCCCTATACAAACGGACCTGATACTCGTTAGTTACATTACACTGACCTGATGACGCCTGATGTGAGAGTGTGGTCGAGCCCAAACTGTGGGGAACAAGACACAAGCAAGGGCCAAGGGGGGAAGGGGGAGGGAAGGGGGTGGGGGGATTGTAGGGCTTTTGAGCCGTCTCAAGAGCCGCCTGATGTGAGCGTGTGGTCGAGCCCAAACGGTGAAGAAAAAGACACACAAGCAAGGACCAAGCACAACGGGGTGAGATTCTTGGAATCTATGGCTCCTCTTGGTAAATGACTGGTATACGGGACCAAGGATCATGCAGAACAGGAGAGATGAGGTGGGGGAGAGAGAGGGGGGGAGGGTGGAGTGAGTAAGTGAAGGGGGGGTTAAGTGTGTGACTCACGGGGTTACCAATGGCGAAGACCCGTTGCCCGACCATCAAATCTGACGACGATCCGATGGTAACCGGGTGGAGTGACTCCTGAGGGGCGTCGATTCGCAGAACTGCCACGTCCTTGTCCTCGTCACAGCCCACCACCACTGCTGCATGCACCGAGGAGTCTGAGAGTGTGACTCTGAGTGTGTGGGTGCCATAAGGAAGGGAAGATAGGGGGAGGTGGGAGAGGTTGAGAGGCAAACAGAAGCACTGCCACGTCCTTGTCCTCATCGCACCCCAGCACCACCGCTGCATGCACCGAGGAGTCTGAAAGTGTGACTCTGACGCAATGTGCGGACATAAAAGGAATGGAAGTGATGGGGAGAGTGGAGAGCGGGGAGAAATTGAGAGTTGATTCGCAGCACTGCCACATGCTTGTCCTCATCACACCCCACCACCACCGCTGCATGCACTAAAGAGTCTGAGAGTGTGACTCTGAGTGAACGGGTGAGGAATGGAGGAAGGGAAGGGAAGCGGAGGGTTGAGAAGCGATCAGCAGCACTGCCAGGTCCTTGTCCTCGCCACAGCCCACCACCACCGCTGCATGCGCTGAAGAGTCCGAGAGGGTGACCGTGTGTGTGGTGGATGGATTGCAGTCAGTCACACACACAGGGGACAAGGAATGTAATATGAGAAGAGGAAGGTTGATTCCCAGCACTGCCACGTCCTCGTCCTCGTCACACCCCACCACCACCGCTGCATGCGCTGAGGAGTCCGAAAGGGTTCCTCTGTGTGGGAGTAGATGAGGGGAAAAGCGATGATCAGCAGCACTGGCATTTCGTGACGATGTGGCAGTTCGTTGCGATGTGCCCCATCTCGTGACTCGTCCATATGAACTCACTCCCCGACCCTTCACTCCCCGACCCTTCACTCCCCGACCCTTGCGCCTCTCACGCCAATTCCCTATCACCGACGTGTCTCTCCACCTGAGGTTGCGAGCTCACCTAAGATCAGCGGCATTGGCGATCACGTGGTAGTTGGTCACGATATGTTCCGCCTCGTCCCATATGAACCCACTGCCCGACCCTTGCGGCACCGCCAGCACCGTGACACTCACGCACGCTCACTGCTGCCAAGTTCTTATTCCACCGCATTCCACCCATCCACTCACCTGAGGTCAGCAGCATTGGCGATCACGTGGTAGTTGGTCACGATATGTCCTATCTCGTCATCACCATCCCTCTCACATCCGCCCGTCCACTGACCCAGCAAGTCTACGATCATATGGGGTCGTGACCTCACCTGAGGTCCGCGGCGTTAGCAATCACGTGGTAGTTGGTAACGATGTGTCCTATCTCGTCCCATATGAACCCGCTCCCCGACCCTTGCGGCGCCAGCACGTCGAGCGTCAGCGCGTCGCGACCCACGCCGAGATTCGTGATGTTCACGACGGATGGGGTGGTCTCTTTGAACAATCGGACGGTCGCGATCTCATCTTGGGAAAGCGTGCGCGGAGGCGCCGCCACGTAAGCGAGCGCGGGATTTGGGGAGGAGGAGAGGAGGAACATCGCGATCGACGCTGACGCGGCCAGTTTCCGCCAATCAGAGGCCGCCGATTGCCGGAAAACAGGAACCGTCGATTCCGGAGAATGGGAAGGGAGCGTAAAGGAGGAGGAGGAAGAAGAAGAAGAAGAGGAGGAGCCTACGGTGTCGCAATGCATCTTCCGCGAAAGTTCGTCCCGCCATTGCCCGAGTACACGACGCACGGCTGTGACTAAAGTGGTTGGCCTGGTGTCCTGATGTGTTCCAATATCAGGGTAAACTTTCATGTGGCTGACATCGCGATCCCCGCTATAAGCCTCAACGCGGGACGAAACGACGCGTGATGACGGTGCGCCGATATCCCCGCTATTAGCCTTTATAAGTACGCTATTGGCATCGAAGGTAGCTGACTCTACTGATGCTGATTTTACTATCGGGAACTTTTCCACTGATATTAAGGGGCTACGCGCTTCGGGAGCATCCCTGCCGTTCGTTATCGGCAGTGAAACTCGCACTGCGGGTTCTGAAAGTCGAGATGACGCCACGTGGCGGCTCTTGAGTGGCTGGGATGTTCGCAACGTGCAATGGCTAGGTTCGGAGGATATAGCGATTAAAGGCTTTAATCGACGGGTGCGGGGCGGGAGATATGGGCCATGCGACGCTTCGCGAAAGGAGGCTTCGGACGACGAGCTGGTTACCCTAATGCGCGAGGACGGCACGGACGAAGCACCTCGTGCGCGAACGACGTGCGACGCGGGAACTGTGGCCATGGCGGTGAGTCGGCCAGTGTACACTAGCAGGGCTGCTGCTTCCTACTCCCCTCAGAGGCCACGTTTCTGGAACGAAGGGGGGAAGATGATCCCTTCCTCGCACACTCGAGTTGTTTTTTGAAAAGTTCGTTTCGTGTTTTCCCTCGTCGCGCAGTGCATCCGCGGTCGCTAGTGCTCCTTGCTCATGGCTGATGCTTTTGCTGGTTGCTTGGGTTGTTGGTTGGTCGCTGGGTGTTTCGGGCAGGGCGGGAGGGAGGGCCATTGGATTGGCGCTGCTGCTGGTGGCGATAGTTGACCCGCTTGGGCAGATGGTTTCCGTTCCGTCTGTTTTCAAATCGCCCATTTCTGCACCCCTTGCCATTTTGCGCCCCTTGCATCGGCCCCAGTTCTGCTATACATCCCCCACCCACGGTATTGCCGGCGATTCGCCCGCCTATATTCCCTTCCCGCTCCTCCTCCCTTCTCTGCAAAAGTGGGGTGAAGCAGGCGATACCAAAGCGAGGGGACACGAATTGCGCGACGACAATCATTCATCGTGCGATTCCACGTGTGGCCATACGAGTACCAGCGAAATGCACCAGCAGCATCGCACAGGTGCTCCCTCGTCACCAATTTCCCCTTTCCCCTCCAAACACCCTCCGTTTCCTTCCCCCACCCACGCTTATGCTAATCGCCGACGTACAAAACGATTCGTCGGCCACGAATTAACCAATCACTGCTCATTTCTCACCTTTTACGATAATGTGTGTAGCTGGCGACCGAAATTGTGGCGGTAATTTACTGGCTGATGTGTGCTTGCGATGAACCGAGCTGTCGCTGACGGTCCACAATTAGTTCCAGCTTGTCGCTTACTGAAGAAAAGCGCTTCGTCGTCGAATGACATGGCGCCCTTCCAGTAAACTCGCCTCAGTGAGAGCCGCTGTACGGCTAAGCATAGAATATAGTGCACCCTATAGTACGCAAACATGTTAACCTCTGAAGGCGCAAATTAGGCAACTCAAAATTGCAGACCAGTGCAATAATTTATGCACACTGAACAGTCAGTCCATGACTCAATGGTTCAACACTCAACCATTGTCCTAGTAAGTCGTGGCGCCATATTTAGTAAGGAGAGGGACATCCATCTATACTCACTCTGATTTTTTATCACGGCCGCTGTCTCCTTTATCCACAGCAAACCTCACCTTCCCTTCTCCCTTCTCCCCTTTCTCCTCCTCCCCCCTTGCCTTCTCAGAACCACTGCTCCTCCCACTCGCGGCCACACTCGCACTCCCAGCAGCAGCAACGGACAAAGCAGCGGCAGCAGCAGCAGTACCATTGAGCGCACTATTAGCTCTTATCTCCTGAGCTTTGTTAAGCACCGCTGCCATGCGCCTGTTTCTGACCGCTTTAAATACATCCTCTACAGAGAGACCGAGCTTTCGTCTCAAGTACCGGCGGAACGCCAGCTGGATTGTGCGGGCGGCGTGCGTTCGTCTGTTGTGGCATATTTCGCTGGTGATGATTAGAAGGAAGCAGGGATGGGGAAGGGTTGGGGAGGGAAGGGGAAAATAAAAACACAGTCAATTTGGCAAATAGAGCGCACAACGTAAAGGCGATTAGAAATCTGCATTTTTGTGCTGAAAAAACACAATTGTGTGCAAAAAAAAAAAGAAAAACACACACACACACACACTTGAGGAAAGTGATGAGCTGTGCACACATCTGGCATTCCACAAAAAAAGGTGTGAAAGAAAAAAACCAACAAACAAACAACAAAAACAAAAAACAACAAACAAAAAAGTGTGAAAGAAAGAAAGAAAGAAAGAAAGAAAGAAAGAAAGAAAGAAAGAAAGAAAGAAGCTCACTTGAGGGCGCGCTGAATGGTGTTGGTGCAGAGCATGCGTGCAAACTGCTTGCACACAGATGCCACGTCAGCAGCCTCCAGCGAGTACCCCTCGACGGGCCCCAGGCAGCGCACCGAGCGCTGCGCCGTGGGGAGCACGTCTACCGATGGCTGGGACAGGTTGGCGGAGCTGGTGAGCGATGGGGTCGCTGCGATGGCTGGGGGGCGGGAGGGTGGGGAAGCGGGGGGTTGGGGTTTGGAGATGGGGGAGTATGAGAGAAGAAAGCGAGGGTTGCGCCTGGGGAGCACGTCTACTGATGGGTGGGAGAGGTTGGCGGAGCTGGTGAGCGATGGGGTCGCTGCGATGGCTGGGGGGAAATAAGGAGCGGGTATGGGGGATAGGGAAGATGGAATTGAGGGTTGGGCCGTGGGCAGCACGTCTACTGATGGCTGGGGGGAGAGGGAATGGGGAACGAGAAAACAAGAACGAAAAACAGAGATACTCACATCTCCTCACACCCAGAGCTTCCCACCGATACTCACATCTTCGCATGGTGAGGGATCGCCCCGAGCTCCTCCCACTGGCAGCAGAGAGCCTTTCAAGACACTCCACCAGCAGCTCCTCCCCCAGAAAGTCCCCCTTGCCCAGCACCACAGTGTCCACCATCCCCGTGTGCCCGCCGAACGTTGAGAAGCTCTCGAGCTCGCCGCGGAGGACAAAGAAGATGCGCGAGACGGGGTAGCCCTCCCGTATGATCATTGAACCTGCTGTGTAGATCTGCTGCTG
The DNA here is from genome assembly GCA_947471745.1 of Closterium sp. Naga37s-1. NCBI lineage: Eukaryota > Viridiplantae > Streptophyta > Zygnematophyceae > Desmidiales > Closteriaceae > Closterium > Closterium sp. Naga37s-1. The sequence goes on from CANJKZ010000531.1 coordinate 84,534, forward strand.
CAGCCGCGCACAGAAGGCGTCGAGAACTGGTGGCTCCATGGCACAGAAGAGAACCGACTGCAGAGGGAGGGGAGGGGGGGAGAGGGGAGAAGGAGGAGTGGGGAGGGAGAGGGGAGGAGAGGGAGTGAGGATCACGGGAGAAAAGGGAGGTGCCGAAGGTTGAGAAGCTCTCGAGCTCTCAAGCTCGTCTCGGAGGACAAAGAAGATGCGCGAGACGGGGTAGCCTTCTCGTATGATCATGGAGCCCGCTGTGTAGATCTGCTGCTGCAGGCGCACACAGAAGGCGTCGAGCACTGGTGGCTCCATGGCACAGAAGAGAACCGACTGCAGAGGGAGGGGAGGGGGGGAGAGGGGAGAAGGAGGAGTGGGGAGGGAGAGGGGAGGAGAGGGAGTGAGGATCACGGGAGAAAAGGGAGGTGCCGAAGGTTGAGAAGCTCTCGAGCTCTCAAGCTCGCCTTGGAGGACAAAGAAGATGCGCGAGACGGGGTAGCCTTCTCGTATGATCATGGAGCCCGCTGTGTAGATCTGCTGCTGCAGGCGCACACAGAAGGCGTCGAGCACTGGTGGCTCCATGGCACAGAAGAGAACCGACTGCAGAGGTAGGGGAGGGGGGGAGAGGGGAGAAGGAGGAGTGGGGGGCACAGAAGAGCACCGACTGGTGGCAGGTTGGGGGGAGGCGGAGGGGCGGAATAGGGGGGAGGAGAGAAGGAGGGAGAAAGGAGAGGGGTGTTGGAAACCGGGGTAACCGCTTCTTGAAAAAAGGGGGATGGGGTTCAGGGGAGAGAGGGGAGGTCCCGAACGTGGAGAAGCACTCAAACTCGCAGCAGCTTTTGAGTCGACTTTTGAGTCGACTTTTGAGTCGACTTTTGAGTCGACTTTTGAGCATCGCACCGCAGCAGCCAATATTAGCCCGGATGGATGGAGTGTGAGAAGACTTTTGAGTCGACTCAAAAGTCAACTCACTACTCATGCATTGCAGCAGCGAGACCATCAGCCCGGATGGAGTGTGAGAAACTATCCAGCAGCTCTGCTCCTCCCACTTGCCATACCAAACCACACCACACCAGACCACACCACACCAGACAACACCACACCGTTACTCACGCATTGCAGCAGCTCGAGGTCAATCTGAATGGAGTCCGAGAAACTGTCCAGCAGCTCTGCCTCACACCCTATCATACAAGACCATACGATACCGTACCGTACCGTGCCGTACTGTACCGTTTCAAACCACACAGAACTCACGCATTGCAGTAACTCCAAGCACAGCGAGCGGCGGAGGTCAATTTGAATGGAGTCTGAGAAAATGTCCAGCAGCTCTGCTTCGTCCACCACATCATATCGTACCGTACCGTACCACACTGTACTGTACAGTTTCTTACCTGACAGCAGTACAATGGGACTCACGCATTGTAGTAATTCGAGGCACAGCGAGCGGCGGAGGTCAATTTGAATGGAGTCCGAGAAACTGTCCAGCAGCTCTGCCTCGTCCACGCCTCTAGTCGCCGCCCACTGCAACCGCAGCTGCGCCTGCACCTGCCTGTGTGGGGGGAGAGGGATTCAAGTCAACAGAGTCAACAGGGTCAACAGGGTCAACAAGGGTGCATGTGAAGGGCTGTCCAGCAGATCTGCCTCGCCCACCCCTCTAGTCGCCGCCCACTGCAACCGCAGCTGCGCCTGCATGTGAGGAGGGAAAGTGAATGGAGTCAACAGGTTGAAATGTGAATAGCGTTTGGGTTAAGACGACAAAAGCATTGTTCAAAACCATAGACGCTCACAAACCTAGCCCCTCCAATCTAAGTGCTGGAAAGCATCAGAAGGTTCTGGGAAGCTTACATCTGGAGGTCAACGGGAAGGTTGTAAGAAGGAAACCTACTTTTGGAGGTCAACAGGAAGGTTCCTGCGCTGCATCCAGGAGTCGATGTCGTGGCGCTGTAGCTGGTACTCAAAGGACCTGTGGAGTGGGGAGGAGGGGGAAAGGACGAGAAGGGGAGAGAGGTTGACGCATGGCACCGCTAGCGTGTGCATCGCAAAGGTTCCTGCGCTGCATCCATGAGTCGATGTCGTGGCGCTGTAGCTGGTACTCAAAGGACCTGTGGAGTGGGGAGGAGGGGGAAAGGACGAGAAGGGGAGAGAGGTTGACGCATGGCACCGCTAGCGTGTGCATCGCAAAGGTTCCTGCGCTGCATCCATGAGTCGATGTCGTGGCGCTGTAGCTGGTACTCAAAGGACCTGTGGAGTGGGGAGGAGGGGGAAAGGACGAGAAGGGGAGAGAGGTTGACGCATGGCACCGCTAGCGTGTGCATCGCAAAGGTTCCTGCGCTGCATCCATGAGTCGATGTCGTGGCGCTGTAGCTGGTACTCAAAGGACCTGTGGAGCGAAAGGGAGAGGAGAGTGAGAGGAGGGGGAAGAAACGACCGGCGAAGAGAGATTGGAGAGTAGAGTCAAGAGTCATCCATGAGTCGATGTCATGCCGCTGCAACTGGTACTCAAAGGACCTATGGAGGAGAGGAGGGAGGAAGGGAGGAAGATGGGGGAAGGAAGGTGAGTAGCAACACGGGTCAATGTCATGGCGCTGCAACTGTCACTTGTGTGGTAACTGCTTACCGAACATTCCTGGTAACCCAGTGACAACTTGTGTTGGCTCTACCCTTCCCACCTACCTTCTGTTGAGAGATTGCAGGTAGTTGGAGATATTGCCGAAGGGGAGAGCAAGCAGCAGCAGGCTGATTATGGTTACCACTAGCTTGTGTGGTAACCACAACATTGGTATCCATAAACCCGCTCACGTCCCCAAACGACTGACCTTCTGTTGAGCGATTGCAGGTAGTTGGAGATGTTGCCGATGAGGAGAGCGAGCAGCAGCAGGCCGATGATTGTGGTGATTGGGATAAAGCTGCTACACGAGTGGCATCTGGGATAACCACACGTGGGACTGCACTGACCTTCTGTTGAGTGACTGCAGGTAGTTGGAGATGTTGCCAATGAGGAGAGCGAGCAGCAGCAGGCCGATGATGGTGACGACGATGACGAACAGCACCTCCACATCCCACCGCGACGGCACGAGGTTGCCACACAGCGTGCTCACTTGCTGTGGGGGAGATGAGGGGAGGTGAAAAACGAAGAGGAGGGGAGTAAGGGTGGGAAGGGATGATGGTGACGACGACGATGAATAGCACCTCCACGTCCCACCGTGACGGCACCAGATTGCCACTCAGCGTGCTCACTTGCTGCGGGGGATTGGAGGGAGACGAGGGGAGGCGAGGAGTGGAGTAAGGTTGAGAAGGGAGATGGTGGTAGGGCTTTGTTGCAGTGGGTGCTTTTTGAGAATTCTTTTTGAGAATATGTTTTTTGAGAGTTCTCCAAAAACATACACAGCACCTCCACATCGCACCGCGATGGCACCAGGCTGCTTGCCACACAGCGTGCTCACTTGCTGTGGTGGAAGGGGGGATGGAGAGTATTTTTGAGAATTCTAAAAAATACTCTGCAAAAATACTCTGAGAATTCTCAAAAATACTCTGCAAAAATACTCTGAGAATTCTCAATAATACTCTGCAAAAATACTCTGAGAATTCTCAAAAATACTCTGCAAAAATACTCTGAGAATTCTCAAAAATACTCCACATCGCACCGCGATGGCACCAGGCTGCTTGCCACACAGCGTGCTCACTTGCTGTGGTGGAAGGGGGGATGGTAAGGGGAAGAGGGGAAGGTTCGGGGGTGTGTCGTTATGACGACGACGAATAGCACCTCCACATCCCACCGCGACGGCTTTTGAGGCGCCTCAAAAGTAAACACATCCCACCGCGATGGCACCAGGTTGCCGCACAGCGTGCTCACTTGCTGCGATGATTGGCAGGGGAAAGGAGGAAAGGAGAGGAAGGGAGTAAGGGAGAGGGGCGACAAGAGAGAGAGTGGGGGGGAAGGGAATATGAGTGGAGTGAGAGAGCGGTTTGTGAAGGTAGTTTGGGACTCGGCCTCGGCTCGAGGTTAGCGGGATTTGTCTGAGGGATTTGTCTGAGGGATTCGTCTGAGGGATTCGTCCGAGTCCCTGCTGAGATCGTTTTGAGCACTTAGTTGTACACAGAGCGGAAATCTACTGCTGTTTTTTCCTTTGCTTAAGCCTACTGCACGTACGCAGCTCACCGAGCCATGTCCGGATCTCGCGGGGATTCGTCTGAGGGATTCGTCCGAGTCCCTCCTCCTATGATGCTACGGGTGATAAATACGTGAGACAGACCCAGCAAGGGCCGAACAGCTGCCGTGTGCTATCATCAGCTCACCTGCAGGCCCCAGAAGAAGGAGTAGAGGTAGTTTGAGACCACGTCCCAGCTTGAGGTGAGCGGGATGGCATTCGCAAACACCCCGTACGGGATGGGGGAGGTGAGCCCTTCTATTGTGATGTGATGCTTCAGCACTAAAGCACGATTGGCTCACCTGCAAACCCCAGAAGAAGGAGTAGAGGTAGTTTGAGACCACGTCCCGGCTTGCCGTGAGCGGGATGGCATTCGCAAACACCCCGTACGGGATGGGCGACTCCGTTTTGCTGTCCTCCCCAGGGGAGTATAGGCATGTGGTGACGTTCGTGCCGGTGTACTGCGGTGAAAAGAGGTCCGCAGAGGCGACGGTGGTGACTGGGGCGTTGGTGTTGGAGCAGTAGAGGTAGGTGGGGTTGCAGCCCTTGGTGTTGGCACAGACGTTTTGCAGGCACTCGCTGAAGCGCTGGTGAGGGAGAGAAGGAGGAGAGGATAGAAGGGAACGGAGAGAGAGGGTAAGACAGTGACTGGGGCGTTGGTGTTGGAGCAGTAGAGGTAGGTGGGGTTGCAGCCCTTGGTGTTGGCACAGACGTTTTGCAGGCACTCGCTGAAACGCTGGTGGGAGGGAGGACGGGAAAAGGCCCGAAGGGAGTGTTGGGAGGAGAGAAGAGGAGAGAAGGACAGGGAGTGAGTGAGAGGGTACGACATGGGCATTAGTGTTGCAAGACTAGAGGTAGGTAGGAAGGGAGGAAGGGAGGGAGGGAGGGAGGAGAGAAACAAGGAGGGCAGCACTCACATCGACAGCAAGAATGTACCAGACCCCTCCGACGAAGTTAGACGCCATGAGGTAGAACACGAGGTTCAAGAAGAAAGTTGGCCCACGCGGCCTCAAACACAAAGCCCGTCACGTGCGGCGCCGTGCCCGCCAGCAGCGGGAAGAAGCGGGCGGCACGGGGAAGGAGGACTCGCACTCACTCACACCAACAGCAAAGCCGATGAAGGCCCACAAAGCCGAAACGCGCGTACGTTTTCTGAACCACTTGTAATCTGCCTTTTAATACTACTACGCTTACCTACACGTGTTCTCGCCTAGTACTCAGTGAACTTTTCTACTCAGATTAGTTAGGTCGGTCAACCGAGCTTGCAGCTTTCTATCCGTTTCCTTCGTTTGGAAGCGGGCAGCACGGGGAAGGAGGACTCGCACTCACTCACACCAACAGCACGGCAGCAGGAGACGGAAGGAGAGGAAGGGGAGGGAAGGGGAAAGAAGGCAGGCACTCACATCGACAGCCAGGATGTACCACACTCCTCCCACGAAGTTGGAGGCCATCAGGTGTGATAAGTCGAGTTTGAGTCGACTCAAAACTCGACTCAACTCGACTGATCACACATGGCAGGCACTCACATCGACAGCCATCAGGTGTGATAAGTCGAGTTTGAGTCGACTCAAAACTCGACTCAACTCGACTGATCACACATGGCAGGCACTCACATCGACAGCCAGGATGTACCACACTCCTCCCACGAAGTTGGAGGCCATCAGATAGAAAACCAGGTTGAGGAGGAAATTGGCCCACGCGGTCTCAAACACAAAGCCCGTCACATGCGGCGCCGTGCCCGCCAGCAGCGGGAAGAAGCGCGCGGCACGGGGGATGTTCTGAATGCAGAGCGCGAGGAGGGTGAGGACAGCGATCCACGTGTTGGCTGCTGTGGAGACGCGCTTGCCCAGCGCTGGGACGATCCCTAGGATGAAGATCTGATGGTGCGGGGGGAAGAGGAAGTGAGGAAGGCGAGGGAAGAAGGCATTAAACATGAAAAGGCGTTCAACGGTTTCGACCTTACGTCACTCTTGAGAATTCTCGAAAGGGGAGTACCATATCAGGGGGAATACGGGCCAAAGGCATTGCTGCCAGTGGGGGGTTGGGGGGAGAAGACTTCTGAGTCGACTCAAAAGTCACCTCGTTTTGAGTCGACTCAAAAGTCATTACGTCACTCTTGAGAATTCTCGAAAGGGGAGTACCATATCAGGGGGAATACGGGCCAAAGGCATTGCTGCCAGTGGGGGGTTGGGGGGAGAAGACTTTTGAGTCGACTCAAAAGGCCAAAGGCATTGCTGCCAGTGGGGGGTTGGGGGGAGAAGGTGGGCCAACAGGGCTCAGACCTTTACCTGGGGGATGGGGAAGGTGGACAAAAGGTCAACAACGAACCAGGACTTTGAGGTCTCTGTAGCGACAACCCTTGTGTAACCAGGACTTGTGTCTCCATGTCTCCATGTCCCCCGGGGCCAGCTGTGAGTGGGCAACATCTAAAGGCCTCATACCTCGGAAATACTGTACCTTGAGTGTCCCACACACCTGGAAGAAATGGAAGGTGGAGACGAGTCCACGAGGAACCAGGACTTGAGGTATCCAGTGGCAATGGCCCGTGTGTCCGTCTCCGTGTCCCCCGGCCGGGGGCAGCTGAGAGGGCTCAGCGTACCACCAGCCTTACCTGGACGAGCATATCAATCCTATCCCGCTCACCTGGGGGATTGGAAATGTCGAGACGAGGTCCACGAGGAACCAGGACTTGAGGTATCGAATGGCGATCACCCTCGTGTCTGTCTCCATGTCCCCCGGGGCCAGCTGTGAGTGGGCAACATCTAAAGGCCTCATACCTCGGAAATACTGTACCTTGAGTGTCCCACACACCTGGAAGAAATGGAAGGTGGAGACGAGGTCCACGAGGAACCAGGACTTGAGGTAGCGAATGGCGATCACCCTCGTGTCTGTCTCCATGTCCCCCGGGGCCAGCTGTGAGTGGGCAACATCTGAAGGCCTCATACCTCGGAAATACTGTACCTTGAGTGTCCCACACACCTGGAAGAAATGGAAGGTGGAGACGAGGTCCACGAGGAACCAGGACTTGAGGTATCCAGCGGCAATGGCCCGTGTGTCTGTCTCCGTTTCCCCCGGGGTCTTCTGCAGTGAGTGGATTGCACTCAAAGGCGTATTACCTTGGGACTACCTTACCTGGAAAGAGGAATATCTCACCTGGGGGATGGGGAAGGTGGAGACGAGGTCCACGAGGAACCAGGTCTTGAGGTATCCAGCGGCAATGGCGCATGTGTCTGTCTCCGTGTCCCCCGGGGTCTTCTGCAGTGAGTGGGTTGCACTCAAAGGCGTATTACCTTGGGACTACCTTGCCTGGAAAGAGGAATATCTCACCTGGGGGATGGGGAAGGTGGAGACGAGGTCCACGAGGAACCAGGTCTTGAGGTATCCAGCGGCAATGGCGCATGTGTCTGTCTCCGTGTCCCCCGGGGTCTTCTGCAGTGAGTGGGTTGCACTCAAAGGCGTATTACCTTGGGACTACCTTGCCTGGAAAGAGGAATATCTCACCTGGGGGATGGGGAAGGTGGAGACGAGGTCCACGAGGAACCAGGTCTTGAGGTATCCAGCGGCAATGGCGCATGTGTCTGTCTCCGTGTCCCCCGGGGTCTTCTGCAGTGAGTGGGTTGCACTCAAAGGCGTATTACCTTGGAACTACCTTGCCTGGAAAGAGGAATATCTCACCTGGGGGATGGGGAAGGTCGAGATGAGGTCCACGAGGAACCAGGACTTGAGGTATCGAATGACAATCACCCTCGTGTCTGTCTCCATGTCCCCCCGGGCCAACTCAGAGTGGGTGGGCAGCACAGCACTTAAAGGCCTCTTACCTACGGAATCCCTTACCTTGAACGTCTCACCTGGGGGATGGGGAACGTGGATACGAGGTCCACGAGGAACCAGGACTTGAGGTATCGCATGGCGATGAATGACCCTCGTGTTTCTCTCCATGTCCCCCCGCCAGGGGCAGCTGAGAGGGCTCAGCGTACCACCAGCCTTACATGGACGAGCAAATCAATCCTATCCCACTCACCTGGGGGATGGGGAACGTGGAGACGAGGTCGACCAGGAACCACGACTTGAGGTATCGAACGGCAATCACCCTCGTGTCTGTCTCCATGTCCCCCGGTTCCAGCTGAGAGGGGTGCCCGGGGCAGGCTCCCAGGCATGAAATGGGTTCACACGCCTCTTACCTACCAGGGCAGAATACCAATCCCACTCACCTGGGGGATGGGGAAGGTCGAGACGAGGTCCACGAGGAACCAGGACTTGAGGTATCGAATGGCAATCACCCTCGTGTCCGTCTCCATGTCCCCCGGTTCCAGCTGAGAGGCCTCAGCGTACCACCAGCGCAGGCAGCTCCACCTGTAGGAGCGGTTGCTGGGCGCCGGGACGAAATAGGCCATGCGGAACTGGTAGGAGAGGGGGGGTGGGGGGGGGGATGGGTAATGGGTAAGGGAGGGATGTGGGGGGCAACAAGTCAAGACTGCTGGGGAAGTGAGCTTAGAGGGCTCCGCGTACCACCAGCGCAGGCAGCTCCACCTGTAGGAGCGGGTGCTGGGCGCTGGGACGAAATAGGCCATGCGGAACTTGTATGTGGGGAGATGGGGAGTGGGCAAGGGAGGGGATTGGGGGGCCAATGAGTCATGACTGTTGGGAGGGCGAGCTGAGAGGTCTCAGCGTACCACCAGCGCTGGCAATTCCACCTGTAAGAGCGGTTGCTGGGCGCCGGGACGAAATAGGCCATGCGGAACTGGTACGGGGGAGGGGGGGCAGGGGGTAACGGAGGGGATGGGGCCAGCTCAGAGGGAGGAGCAATAAGTCATGACTGTTGAAATGGCGAGCTGAGAGTTCTCGGCGTACCACCAGCGCAGGTAGCTCCACCTGTAGGAACGGTTGCTGGGCGCTGGGACAAAGTAGGCCATGCGGAACTGATGGGGGAGGGGAGGGAAAAATGAGGGAGGGAGGGACTGTTACTTTTTTTTTTTTAACTGATGGGGGGGAAAGGACAGGGAGACGAAAGTTGTGCGGCGTGTTGGAGGGCGAGGATGAAGAGAAGGCAGGAAGAACAAGTGATGCGTGATAGGTAGGGGAGACAGGAGGAGAATAGGTAGTGTTTCATTAACCTCATGGCTCACGCGCGCTGGAAGTATGATATGTGAAACGTACTTTTTTAACGTATTTGCTGGTAGTAAGTGTTGAACGTACTTGTAGAATTGCCATGCTCGCATGCTGAACAAGTTGTGTTTCCATAAGCACGAATATGTTTTGATACGAGCTGTACGCACCTGTATAAATATGTTGATGAGATACATAAGGTCCACGAGTGAGCGCCTATGTGGAGAAAGACGCTGGGGCAGCCCTGCGTCCTGCGTCCGGACGCAGCGTCCGGACGCAAAGACGCAGGACGCGCGTCCGGACGCAGGACGCACCCTGGAAAATTTTTCGGGCAGACCGAGAATTTTTTTTTTCGCGATCGCGAAATTGACATTCGCGATTTCGTCGCGAATGTCAATTTCGCCGAAATTCGACACCCCCCAAGCAAATTCGACCCCCAAAACCAGCCATCTAATTCACCCCTAACCCCCTCCCCTTTTTGCAAAATTGATTTGGAAATCCAACCCCTCTCCACCACTCCACAACTAGGAAACCCAACCTTTGTGGTCCACCACCCCCACAAAGCCCATTTAGTTCATGAAACCTCTCATTTGTGCTCCCTTTTCTCACAACCCAATTCTCTTTCAAAAACCCTAGTGGTTTTAGCTCCTTTCCGCGCACCACCGTTATGGCTAGCTCCTTGTGTTCGCGACCTTGTGTTCGTTGCGCACAACTGGAACGTTGTGCACAACCACCACAAGGGTGCGGCGGGTGCGGGGCCGAGTGGGGAAGTCAGGAAGGCGGGAATAGTGGAGGGGAACATTCCCCCCCGACCCCTTCCCGAGGGGTACAAGCTTGAGGAGGATGGAGAGGTGGAGGTGGATGAGGATGACCTCACCTTCGACGAGTACAAGGAGCAGGAGGATTTGGAGAAGGAGGAGGAGAAGGGGATGGAGAGCGAGGAGGATGAGTGATGCATGTTAGTTAGTGGTAGTATGCATGCATGCTAAACAACCCTTGGACTAATTGTGATTATGGAAATTTGGGGCTCACCTTCATGTTCTATTGTTGTGGCTGAAATTTTGTTGTTGAGGAGAAATTTTGCTATGAAAGTGTGTTCCCCCCCCCCCCCCCACCCCCCTCTTACCCCCTCTTCCCTCTGCCCTATAACTTTTTTTTTGGCTGCCCGGGGGGTTTTTTTTGGCTGCCCGGACCTGCGTCTTTTGCTGCGTCTCGGGGGCCCTAAACTAGCGTCCAGCGTCTGGACGCATGCGTCTGGACGCATGCGTCCAGGACGCTGGACGCGTCTTTCTCCACATAGGTGAGCGCATGACAGAGAGAGCGATGAGGCCAGCTATACATGCTACTCAAGCAAAGAATCGCCTTAGATTCACCTCTTTACGCTTCTCTCGCACCTGTATAAATATGTTGATGAGATCCACAATTGAGGTTTGAGCATGCATGCATGTATGATGTATGAACATGTCAACCACACGCACCTGTATGAATATGTTGATGAGATACATGAGATCAACGATTGAACGCATGACGGTGAGAGTGATGGCAGCCGGATAGTTGATGTCTAGGCACAGGGTGACCTGATGGGAGTGAAGAAGTGAGAAGCGGGGGATGACAAAGGGGGGGAGTGAGAAGGGGGGGAGTGAAAAGGTGGGGAGTGAGAAGGGGGGGAGTGAGAGGAGGGCGGGGTTAGAGATACAACGTAAAGCAACACTGTGAGTGTGATGGAGGGGGAAAGTTGATGTGCAACACGCAGGCATGGTAATGAGAGTGAACAGGAAGCACGGACAAATGCAGAAGCGGAACCAGGTGATACAGTAGGGTATGGACGAGACCAGACCAGACCAGGGATACCTGGCAGGCAGTAGTCTTGATGCGTACCTTAATGGGCGAGAACATGGTGAGGAGCGTGAAGAGGAACCAGGGGTCAGTGCAGTGCCAGTGCTGTGGGTGATACAGATGGTAACCACATGTTGGTAACCACGAGCCACATGCTGGTAACCACGTGCACTTAAACATACCTTGGAGGGCGAGAACATGGTGAGGAGCGTGAAGAGGAACCAGGGGTCGATACAGAAGCCAAATATGCACGTCACCATGAACCACTTGTTCCACTGCGCCACGAACCTGGGTGGGGAGGAGGGGGAGAATGGGGGCAGAGCAACGGGGAACGGATGGAGCAAGACAGACAGGACAGGGGAACCAGGGGGTGATACAGCAGCCAAAGATGCACGTGACCATGAACCACTTGTTCCACTGCGCCACGAACCTGGGTGGGGAGGAGGGGGAGAATGGGGGCAGAGCAACGGGGAACGGATGGAGCAAGACAGACAGGACAGGGGAACCAGGGGGTGATACAGCAGCCAAAGATGCACGTGACCATGAACCACTTGTTCCACTGCGCCACGAACCTGGGGAGGGGGGCGGTAGGGAGTGGTGGACGGGGGAAGCAAGGGGGGACGGATAGGGGCAGGGACAGGACAGGGGGAACCATGGGTCGATACAGAAGCCAAAGATGCACGTCACCATGAACCACTTGTTCCACTGCGCCACGAACCTGGGTGGGGAGGAGGGGGAGAATGGGGGCAGAGCAACGGGGAACGGATGGAGCAAGACAGACAGGACAGGGGAACCAGGGGGTGATACAGCAGCCAAAGATGCACGTGACCATGAACCACTTGTTCCACTGCGCCACGAACCTGGGGAGGGGGGCGGTAGGGAGTGGTGGACGGGGGAAGCAAGGGGGGACGGATAGGGGCAGGGACAGGACAGGGGGAACCATGGGTCGATACAGAAGCCAAAGATGCACGTCACCATGAACCACTTGTTCCACTGCGCCACGAACCTGGGCAAGGGGAGGCAAGGGGGAGAGATGGGCATAGGGGGGCGGATGGGCACAGCACAAGGCAGGGCAGTGAATGAATATATGCACGTGACCATGAACCAATTGTTACACTGCGCCACGAACCTGAATTGGGAAAGGTGGGCAAGGGATAAGGCATATACATACATAAATAGACAGATGCATATTCGTGCACATATACATACATAGAATGCATATATACGCCAGAAGCATGCAACAAAGCCCCACCCGGAGTGCGGGTTGAGAATGCCCACGGGTTGCTCCAACCCCTCCACGAACCGGAAGAACCCAAGCATGGAAACGGTAGTCATACGCATATAAATACACGTATACACTGGAAGCAAACATGCTCCACAGCCCCACCTGGAGTGCGGGTTGAGGATGCCCACGGGTTGCACCAACCCTTCCACGAACCGGAAAAAGCCCAGCATGGGCGACCGGCGCTTGCCCTGCCATTAGGACGGGCGGGAAGAAGGGGGTGTGTGTAAGGGGGTGGGTGTTGAATGATTAAAAAAGCCCAGCATGGGCGACCGGCGCTTGCCCTGCCATTAGGACGGGCGGGAAGAAGGGGGTGTGCGTGGGGGGGAAGGGAAGGGTTTTGAAAGACTAGTAGTGTTTTGAGACGTCTCAAAACATCAGGACTGGCGGGAAGAAGGGGGTGCGCATGGGGGGAAAGGGAAGGATTTTGAAAGACTAGTAGAACCCCAGCATAGGTGACAGGCGCTTGCCGTGCCACAGCGGGCTAGTTGGGGAAGGGAAGGGGGGAAGAGAGAGGGGAGTGGGGGGACGTTGAATGATTGTAATTGTTCATGGACAGCGGAGGAAATGTGAGGACGAGAGAGGGAGAGCGGGGGTACGAGATCGGTATGCTTATTTGAAAGAGAGCTGGGTAGCGAAAGAGAGCGGGGTATTCTCATAAGGGCAGCGGAAGAAAGCGGGGTTGAAGGGAGGGGGGGTTTGGGAACGAACCCGGCTGGTGAAGACAAAGCATGGCAGGCCGCAGCAGCGGATGATTGTTCTCTTCCCGCCCGTCTCCTCGTCATACTCCTCATCATCCTCGAAATCATACTCACTATTGAGGCGCCTCAAAAGACTACTTTTGACTTTTGAGGCACCTCAAAAGTACTCCTCATCCTCCTCCGAATCAAACTCGTCGAATGCATACTCAAAGGGGAGCGAGAGAGAGCGAGGTTCGAAGGGAGCGGGGGGCTAGGTAGGAACGAACCCGGCTGGTGAAGACAAAGCATGGCAGGCCGCAGCAGCGGATGATTGTTCTCTTCCCGCCCGTCTCCTCGTCATACTCCTCGTCATCCTCGAAATCAAACTCGTCGAAATCATACTCAAAATCGTCCAATCCTCCTCCGCCACGTCCTCCGCCGTCCCCTCCCCCGTCCCCGACCCCGTCGCTCCCGCGCTTCCCCCCTCCGCGCCCGTCTCTCGACGCCAGCGGCTGCGGGAACTCGTCAATCGCGGCCGCCATAAGCTTGCGGTTTCGAAGCGCGTGCATCTCGGGGGGACACTTGTTACACGTCGGATCCATGCACATGATCATCGATTTCTGCACTATATTCGATTTCGGTATGCTCGGCGTGTTCGGTGCTGTCCCGCCCCACGACCCCGACTGGGGGATAGCCGATGGCGGCGGAAACATTCCCGACTGCCCGATCAGCCCCGACTGGCCAATCATGCCCGACTTTCCCATGCCCGGCCCGGGAAACTGCCCGGACATCGGCCCGCCAGGCCGCCTCCCGCCGCGAAGAATCCCGCTGTCGCCCGGGCGGTAACTGGGGAAGGCGGCTTCCGGCATGCGTCCGCGCTGGAGGTGCTGCGACGGGGACCACAGCCGCGCGTCTCCGCTCAAGTCGCTGCCCATTCCGCGGTGCGCCGCGCCGTCGCCGGGGGAAGCTATTGGGTGGGGGCGGGGGTAGATGGCGGAAGATGCCGGGCGGGTCCTCCGCCGAGGGGGGGGCTCCGGCATTTCCATGGACAGATTCCGCCTGTCGCGCTCCGGATCCCGCGGCTGGAAACCCGGAAAGCCTTGCTGAAACCCTAACGGAGTGGGCGGATTAGTGGACGTAAAACTGACGTCTAACGGAGCCGTCAGCGGGCCGCTAGGAGTGGTTGGATCCGAACCAGGCACGGCTGCTGCTGCTGCGGCGGCGGCGGCGGCAGACGCGGAGGCTGATGCGGCGGCTGTTGCGGCGGCAGCCGCGGAGGCCATGGCGGAAGGGGGTACGGGCGCTCCCGCCGCCCCGCGTGCCCACCTGGGAGTGTAAAGGGAAGTGCTGCCGGTGCGCTCGACCACTCCTCCCGAGGAGCCGGAGCCGCGCTCGAAAATCCCGGAAGTGCTCGGGGCGCGCTCCGCAGATGCGAAGGAGCCAGGAGTCGTCCCACCGTCGACCCTTGGGGAGGGTAAGGCGGCGGCGGCGTCGACCGTTGGGGGCTCTGGTGGGATGCCGTGCTCGGGGAGACGTCTGTCTCGCTCCATTGCCGAAGCGCCTTCGCAGGGTCTTTCTTTTCGCGAGCTTGAATTCAGAGTTAAATTAGCGTAAATTATACGCGCTGGAAACGCGACGAGGTCGAAAGGATGGAGTGGTACGTTCAACTTAGGTGGGAACCGAGGGCTTTTGAGACGTCTGAAGTGATAACTTAGGTTAACTTAGGCAGGACCAAGGTCAATGCGAACAAAGGTTGTCCGGAGGGTACCAAGAAAATGAAGGGGACCAGGGGTAACGCGAACAGAGCAGCACGGAATTTGCTTTATGACTTCTTCTCTGAGAGGCGACTGTATTAGAGTTGCTTTTGAAATCTCTCAGAAATTACACGGTTTCGGAGGTTATCGCTTCTCTAGCACTACGCTGAGGATTAGGCTGGAACGGTCGAACGCTGCGGTGGTAGTGCGTCACGTATGCCGGCGAGCCAACCAGGCTTGCCTTTCTGGAATGCTATTGATGCTTGTGCAGAAACGGGATGGAGACGATGGATAACGCCAGCTTACGAATCTAACGCGGAATACCTATCACAAGCGTGACAGCAATTGCAGGGAATGGACCTACCGCGCTTCCATAACGCGTTTCTATAATTGCACGGGACATGGCTGTTAGAGAGGGAAACAGGCGGCCATGGATGAGGGAAATGGATGGGATATGGGAATTATTGGATGGGGTGAGTCGAGGGTTCAGTTTAGACAGGCTATTTATTCGGTCAAGGAAACAGACGACTGTTGGTGTGGCGAGACAAGCAGGTGTTTTTTTAGAACTTCCTGCCCTGAAACATGACCGAAAACACTCCTCTCCCGCTGGCACGGATCGCCACTGGCTGGCTGGATAATGGAGGGAAACCGTTATTTTCGCGGCTGCCCGGAATAGGTGTGTCAGGTCAGGTTGTCCTCGGCGATACCGTGTCGTGTGGCGTGGCGTGTCCAGCAAGGCCCTGGTTGGAGTTCTGTTGCGGTGCGGCTCGATAATTTCGAGCTCAAGTGGTCCGATAATTTCCCGGGATTCCCACGAAGTCAGGCGGGGGAGGGGGGTGGAGCGGTGGGAGTGGGGTGGGGGGTGGGGGGGACGCGATGTTGGTTGGACTCGAACCTCGAAACGACACCATTCACCCCTCCCTCCCAAACCACCCTCTTCACCAACCAAACCTCCCCTTCCCGACCACCTTCACTTCACCCCTCTTCGCTTCCACCCCACACCTTGCAGGGTGAAGAGAAACACCAACCGCTGAGAGGCTCCGCCTCTCCAAGCCAGGCCCACATGCGCTCGCCAGTTCCCTTCCAAATCGTCTTTGGCTCGGGCATATACGCTATACAATATGATAACTCGCTAAACGGTTTTCTACCCCAAAGTTGCATGTGTATGTCATTCACCCAGCTCTGGGACCCCTAACCGAGGGCCTGCGGTTCAGTAAGTTCCGTTGCGTTTTGAGACGGTAAAATGGAGAGAACCTAGGGACTCTCCCCTCTTGGGATTCGAGGCAGGATAGGCCTTCCTGTGCGAGGATCTCCCTCAGCCAGACTTTTCGGACTCACGTATTTGCGCACATCCGGACTTGCTCGCAGGTTGCTGGTAGTTACTAGCTAGTCACGGAGAAAGTGTTTGCAGCCAAAATTTTCTCCTTATTGTCCATACGAGTAAGCTAGCACTTGCTCCTCTGGGTAGCTACTCGCGAAGCAGTCTCTACCGAAGGCCGCCATTGCCGTATTTTCATCCAGCATCTACCTGCATTGCTTCTAGACGGTTCAGCGTTTTGCATCCCGCTTTTTACAACGAGAGCGAGGCTCGTCGTTGTGCCTTGTCCTGCGATCTCACGGCAAGGTGACTTTTGAGTCGACTCAAAAGTGTCCTGCGATCTCACGGCATCTCAGAAATGGCTTCCGAACTACTACGGCCGCAGGTTAGCCCTTCCCAATGTTGTCACCCATGAATTCCCTCTCGCATTTCAGGTGTATTAAGAGTCGCAGACGTATACCGGGGCGCTAAATCATTACTATGATTCAAGCAACTAGAGAAAATCCTGTCAGAAGCGTGTGTGTTATGAGCTAAGATGCACATTTCCAGCTGAATTCAAAAAATGACTCTGCTATGCTAGCAAGATGGAAGCATCTTGACCGCTAAATCGCGACGTTTATACAATGGGGATGATTTCGTTTCAAAGAATCTCAGCATACCTTCCTAACTGATCCATCTCGCGGCAGGGAGTCGATGCACCAAGAGAACAAATTCTGATATGCCGGCCCTGATATGCCAATCTTAGGCTCTGACATGTCTCAAATGTCGTTCTCACCATCCATTTCCTGTCCGATCTCGCAGCAGAAAGACGAGACGATGCTTCAGGAAGACGCGTCGCAAGCCTTCAGACTTCTCAATAGTCAATTTCACTAGCTTTTTATGATTCGCGGCAGGAGGACGAGACGATGAATCAGGACGACGCGTCGCAAATACCCAAGGAAGGAACGCTGACGTACGACGGCCGCTACAGACGCTACAGCTTCATGAATCCCTCTTAATTTCATCCATTTCACGGCAGGGGGACGAGACGATGACGCAGGAGGACGCGTCACAAGGGGCAGACGGCGTGCAAATACCCAAGGAGGGCACGCTGACGTACGACGGCCGCTACAGACGCTACAGCTTCTACGGAATCATATTCGAGGTCCCCGTGCGCTACGTCCCACTCGTCCCCATTGGCCGAGGCGCCTACGGCATTGTCTGGTGAGCCACTGGTGGTGGTAGATGGAAGTGTGAGGGCAGCGCGATTAGGAGAACCAATGAAGATTTCAAACTTAGCGGTTGAGTTGAGAGCTATATTGATCAGTTGTGCAGCCATTACGGACTCTCATTCGGATCACACACATTTGGATCACATTCTTAACCAGTTACTATTCTTTGGTCGTGCGGACCTGAGTGTTGACCTATGCTGAGCATGAATGTTATGTGCACGAAAATTTCACTCATTCCACAGTCCTGGAAGAGCTTGGACGACTAGGAGGGAGGTAACGGTTGTGAATTATTTTAATATGCGTGTTCAAAAAAGAGATTTCTTCTTCTTCTTCTTCTTCTTCTTCTTCTTCTTCTTCTTCTTCTTCTTCTTCTTCTTCTTCTTCTTCTTCTTCTTCTTCTTCTTCTTCTTCTTCTTCTTCTTCTTCTTCTTCTTCTTCTTCTTCTTCTTCTTCTTCTTCTTCTTCTTCTTCTTCTTCTTCTTCTTCTTCTTCTTCTTCTTCTTCTTCTTCTTCTTCTTCTTCTTCTTCTTCTTCTTCTTCTTCTTCTTCTTCTTCTTCTTCTTCTTCTTCTTCTTCTTCTTCTTCTTCTTCTTCTTCTTCTTCTTCTTCTTTCTTCTTCTTCCCTGTCAGCTCTGCACGAGACGAGACAACCGGGGAGGAGGTGGCAATCAAGAAGATCGGCAAGGCGTTTAATGACCGCACAGACGCCAAGCGGACTCTCCGCGAGATCGTGCTCCTCCGCAACATGAACCACCCCAATGTGAGCCGGCTCTCTGTTTTGTTAGGTGATCACACTCTAAATCTGGATGAGCACTCTTGTAGAAGATGCATTCTGTGCTCCTCCGCACCATGCATTCGGAACCAACCCAATGTGAGCCTTCTCTCACTCTCCCTCTGGTTGAATCTGGATGAGCACATTGTGTATGAGCCCGTGCCCACTAACTGCTCTCCCACACCTTTGCCCTCTCCATCTCCCCATCATCCCCCTCCCACTAGGTGATCGCCATCAAGGACATCATCCGCCCGCCCAACCCACAGAGCTTCCAGGACGTGTATATCGTGTACGAGCTCATGCCCACGGACCTGCACGAGGTCATTCGGTCGGGACAAGCCATGGACGAACGGCACTACAAGGTACGACATTTGAGGCGCCTCAGAAGAGCTTTCAGGACGTGTATATCGTGTACGAGCTCATGCCCACGGACCTGCACGAGGTCATTCGGTCGGGACAAGCCACGGACGAACGGCACTACAAGGTACGCCATTTGAGGCGCCTCAGAAGAGCTTTCAGGACGTGTATATCGTGTACGAGCTCATGCCCACGGACCTGCACGAGGTCATTCGGTCGGGCCAGGCCATGGACGAACGGCACTACAAGGTGCGTGGAGTGAGTGGCCGTGTGCAAGGCCTGGCGGTGCAAGGCGTGTGGCACTACAGGGTGAGTGGCTGCCACAACAAGGCGGGTGCGTGGGAGGCACTACAATGTGAGGTTCACCTTGTGCACTAGACGTGGGTCGTCTGTGGTGGCACAAGGTGGGTGGGTGCAAGTGAAAGTTCAATCTGATCGCGTTATGGTGTGAGGCTGCAATCGCGTACGAGCTCATGCCAGAGGGATGACCTCTGCCAGCATCCCTCCTGTACGGGTGCATTTTGAGGCGCATTTTGAGGTGCATTTTGAGGCGCATTTTGAGGCGCCTCAAAATGCACCTCATGCCACAGGGATGACCTCTGCCAGCATCCCTCCTGTACGGGCTTGCATCCCGAGCTTGCATGAGGTCATTCAGTCAGCTGCTCCACGGAACCGAGTATATCCACTCTGCCAGCGTCCCTCCCTTTCCCTTCTCTTTCCCTTCCCCGACCTCGACCCCGACCCCGACCCCGACCCCGTCCCCGTCCCCGTCCCCGTCCCCGTCCCCGTCCCCGTCCCCGTCCCCGTCCCCGTCCCCGTCCCCGTCCCCGTCCCCGTCCCCGTCCCCATCCCCGACCCCGTCCCCGTCCCCGTCCCCGTCCCCGTCCCCGTCCCCGTCCCCGTCCCCGACCCCGACCCCGTCCCCGTCCCCGTCCCCGTCCCCGTCCCCGTCCCCGTTCCCTGCTCGTGTATTCCATGTTTTCGGCCAACATCCTGCACCACCCCACATCTTGTACCCTCACATCGCTTCTCCCCTTCCCTCCGTCCTCCCCTTTTTTCTCCAGTTCATTCTCTTCCAGCTGCTGCGAGGCACAAAGTACATCCACTCGGCCAACATCCTGCATCGCGACTTAAAGCCTCCCAACATCCTCATCGACGCGCGCTGCAACATCAAGATCACCGATTTCGGCCTTGCGCGAACCCGCGTGGAAACCACCGACCACCTGACCGAATACGTGGTTACCAGATACTACCGCGCTCCTGAGCTGCTGGTGAACAACCAGCAGTACAGTGCGTCCATTGACGTGTGGTCGGTGGCGCTCATTTATCTGGAGCTGGTGCTGGGACACATTGTGCTCAAAGGGGATAACTATGTTGACCAGCTTCGGAAGACTTGTGAGGTGCGTCCGTAGCTAGGGGTAAAGGGAGGGGAAGTAGGGAAGGGAGAGCAGGAAAGGGAGATCAGGGAGGAGGTGGAAACTACCGACCACCTGACTGAATACGTGGTTACCAGATACTACCGCGCTCCTGAGCTGCTGGTGAACAACCAGCAGTACAGCGCGTCCATCGACGTGTGGTCCGTGGCTCTGATCTACCTGGAGTTGGTGCTGGGGCACATTGTGCTCAAAGGGGATAACTACGTGGACCAGCTCCGCAAGACCTGCGAGGTGCGTCTCAAGGAGAGGGTAGGAGTGATAGTAGGGGAGGGAGAGTAGATGAGGGAGAGTAGGGAAGGGAGAGCAGGGGAGGGAGAGTAGGGAAGGGAGAGCAGGGGAGGGACAGTAGGGGAGGGAGAGCAGGGGCTGCTGGTAGCACTGATCTACCTGGAGTTGGTGCTGGGGCACATTGTGCTCAAAGGGGATAACTACGTGGACCAGCTCCGCACGACCTGCGAGGTGCATCCATAGCAAAGGGGAAGGGGAGGGAGAGCAGAAGGGTGAGGGTAGTAGTGAGAGCAGGGGAGTGATCGCAAGGCATTCCTCTTTTTGTGCATCACCTCTCCCCCTCCCGCTCCAACTCACGCTTTTGAGTCGACTCAAAAGCTTTCCTCTTTTTGTGCGTCACCTCTCCCCCTCCCGCTCCAACTCACCAGTTGATCGGGTACCCCTCTGCAGAGGACGCCTCCTTCATAGTCAACGATGCCGCGCGCACCTTCCTGCTCTCAGAGCTACAAGGCTTCCCCGCGCGGAGCATCAGGGACGTGTTTCCCAAGCTGTCAGAGCTCGGGGCGGTCTTTCTGTTCCCTGAGCTACAGGGCTTTCTCTCCAGTCTCATCTCTTGCACTTCCTCTCGCCCATCTCCTCACACTTGTCTCCACACCAGCTCATCGGGTCCCCCTCTGCCGAAGACGCCTCCTTCATAGTCAACGATGCCGCGCGCACCTTCCTGCTCTCAGAGCTGCAGGGCTTCCCCGCGCGGAGCATCAGGGACGTGTTCCCCAAGCTGTCGGAACCCGCGGCTGACCTGGTGCAGCGCATGCTGGTCTTCGACCCGAGAAAGAGAATCACAGGTGCGTGCGTTTCTATAAACAGAGTGATTGGAATCCAGAGGCTCTTGATCGACTTTTGAGGCGCCTCAAAAGTGCGTGCGTTTCTATAAACAGAGTGATTGGAATCCAGAGGCTCTTGATCGACTGGAAAAAAGAATGCAATCACACAGGAGGCCTTCTTTCAATGTAAAAACGCCCTCCACATGTTGATTGATTGAAGTCATCAATCATCTTGCGCACTCTACCACACAAACCCAACCAGGACTCTCATCGCCGCAAAATATTTTCCCAGTCTTATTCCAAGCATCCCGCCTCTCCCGTGCGTCCGCCAGCTCATCTTCTTACAGGCCTGCACCGTCCGTCAACCCCCAATAATCCCCGTGCCGCCATAAATTGGGAGTATTTCAATGGAGAAGCACAGTTCCCGTCCACGGTTCGCCTGACGAGCTGCTACTACTGCTCCGCCTTTCCCCTTCTCTCCCTTCTCTTCCACACACTTTCTACTGCATTGGACGAGACACTGGCACAACCATAGGTGCACTACCACACGGCCAACCAGCTCCCCCCTCGCTCTTTAATTCCCCAATGTTCACTCCGAGTGACCTGAGCCTTCCATTTTCCCCTGTTTGCCCATGCCTTTGCTCGCTCCCTTCCTCCTCAGTCTTCACTCTGAGTTACCTGGGCTTCCCGTCACCCCCGTTTGCTCATGCGTCCTTCCCAACCACAGTGGACGAGGCATTGACCCACCCGTACCTGGCTCACTACCACAGGGGGCGGCTCACTACCACAGGGGGCGGCTCACTACCACATGGCCAACCAGCACCCGCCGCATTCCCTCACCTCCCTCCGTCGTCCCCTATCTTCCCCCTGCCTGTTCCCCAACCGCAGTGGAGGAGGCATTGGCCCACTCGAACCTGGCGCACTACCACAAGGCCAACCAGGGCCTTCCTCACAACCCCCAACCCCCTCAACTTCCCCCTGTTTGCCTGTATCTCTCCTCCCTACAGTGGACGAGGCATTGACGCACCCCTACCTGGCATACTACCAACCAAGACCCACCCCAGCTCCCCATCTCCCCCCAGATCCCCCATTCCTCCCCAACCCTTTCTCCTGCAGCAGTGGACGAGGCACTTGGCACACTATCACAAGTCCAACCAGGACCCGCCTCATCTGAATGCCCATTGTCCACTCAGTGATACCAGCCTTCCCTTCCTCTGTTTGCCCATACCCTCCCCTCCTACAGTGGACGAGGCATTGGCCCACCCGTACCTGGCGCACTACCACAAGGCGAACCAGGACCCGCCGCACCCAAACCCCTTCCAGTTCGACCTGAGCTTCGAGCAGGAGGAGTATGACATCCCCCGCATCCGCCAGCTCATCTTCGAGCAGGCCTGCGCCTTCAACCCCCAATAAACCCCGCGTTTAACCCTCCGTATAACACGATTCGAGTCACTCGTGTTATTGGTGTTGGTTTTTGGGGGGGAGGGGAGGAGGATGGGGTGATGTATGACATACTGGTTGCGTGTGGCGTACTATACCATGATTTCCGCGGGCAACAAGTTTCAAAAGGAGCGATACGGTTCGAGCAGCATGCATTAGAATGGTATGTGTGGCTGCACAGGTATAACAGCTACCCTATAACAGGTACCTGTACCAAAGAAACAATATTAGTTAACTGTTTGCAGGTTCATATGTAAGAATTGAAGAATCCATCTCAACTAACTGTAACTAGAACTAACTACACTCAACATGTTAGAGCTTCGGCAAAATGGCATGCCAGCTACATTAGCCAACAACGAATCCCTACTAATGCACTGTCCGCTTGTGTGTCAATTCTAACTACCAGGCGCCTTGGCCTTGTTCTTCTCCTCCCACTGCTTGCGGTGGCCGGGAGGAAGCACAGTTGCGCCAGTGCCCTTGCGGATCTGTCCGCGCACGGCGCCCGCGGGGAACGCCGGGGTCGACACAACCACGTAGAATTTCTCGGGGTTCACCATCACTTTCGCGAACGCCGTCGAAAGCGCTTCGCCAGACGCCGTTTTCATGTTGGCGACGTCTTCCCACACGCCGGTCGTCGCATAGCTGAGATAATTCTCCGTCGACGCAGCGCCGCTCTTCGAGCTAATGCCCGTGGTGTTCACCCATTTCGCTCCCGCGAAGCTGATCACCGCCGGCCCCGTCGCATCGCTGGCGGCCATGTTGATCGTCGCGCCGGTGGGCAGACCCGCGACAGACAGCTTCCGCACGGAGACGATATACTTGATGTTCACCACTTTGCCGTTCTTATACACCGTCATGATCGCGTTGCCCGCCGCGTTCGCGTCGCCGGGTGCGGCGCCAACGACGGACGACCCGCGGAGAACGGTGCCCACCTGCATCACCTCGCGCCCCAGCGGCTTCCCCTTGTGCTCCGCCCCCCCGGGGACCGGCGCGGGGTGCGCCTTGGGCGGTCCGCGGAGTGCGCCTGCGCCGCCTGCTGTGCTCTGCTTGGGCGCGCCAGGGCCCTTCCGCGTTCCGCCGGGGGTCTTTCCCTTGGGGGTGGGCGCGGTCGTCACTACGGGGCTGGTGGCTTTCGCGTTCGGCGCGGCGGCGATGCTGGCGATCTTCGCGGTGCGCGCGGCAGTTCCGGGGAGGGGGGTGTCTTCCACCGTCTGCGGCTCCACCGCGGGCACGGCGGGGGTCGCTTCTTGGAGCTTTCGAGCGTCTACTGCTAGGCCTGAAAAATGGAGGAAGGGAAGGGGATCAGCGTTAGATTAGATTTGAGGGAAGGGAATACTTGTCGAATCTGGAGGAGGATACTGCTGAAAGAATTGACAGAGCAGTTGGATTTTGTGAAGTGAACGAGGCAGAAATGCGCCAGGACTTCGGATGTTTACAGGTAGTGAAGACTTACATGAGATGGCGAGAATCGCCAGAAGCGCTGTCAGGAAGCGAGTGGTCGACATTGTTTCGGGAAGTGGTTTGCGAACACTAGTGCTCGACTACTTGAATGTACTCTGATTCGGAGACCTTTTTCGTGGAATTTCGATCGAGTGTTGAAGGCCTGGAATTGGAGAGAGGAACGAGTGAACTGTTGGGAAAAGGTGAGAAGGTGGACGCTTTTATGGGAATCTCTGCTCATGTTTTGGTGTTGTGGCATGTGAAAGTTTGGGTTGGGATGGGAAGTCGTTTTTCACGAACCGCGACATTTGAATTTTCGGAAATGCGGTTCGTTGAGAGTGTAGCGGGATTCGGTGACTGAGCGGTCAATTTTCAAAATATGAGGAATTTCCGCTGTGGTGTAAAACACTTGAGGAATTTCCCCCTTCCAAAGTTGTCAGAAGCTGACGGAAACTCTCGGTGCTCCTGCTCGCTCCAAGTTTGACGCAGGGCAGAGGAGATTGACGGAAATTTTGTCGTCAGACCCTCCAACGGGTCCATAGCAGTCAAATCCTCCGGCCAACTTTTTTCAGCCAACGGAAACTGTTCCAGAACAAACCCGTGGGAGGGAGGTTCAATCAAACGTTCCCCCATAGAGCTGGACGAAGGTGTAGCCGTTCAGGTTACTCGATAATACCGACGGATCTGCGTTCGCCAACGATTTCGTCACAGACCGCTCAGCAGCAAAATGGACGGTGCGAAGAAATACGTCAAACGGGATACCAGTCACCTTGCCCACTCTTGCTCTCAGTCGGTGACGAAAAACTTCGCGCACAAATATCTGCCCGGGCCGGGAGGCCAGAACACCGACCCCAGTTACCCGCTCTCTCTTCCGTAGATCGGTGAATTTGCTTTGCTTGCATAGACTCTGTCGAGCCGCATTTCTCGACCTTCCAATGTCGCGGTTTGGCTCCAGACTTTTCCCTCCCCAACGTTGCGACACGGGTTGAGACACACAACTACAAAACCCTAGACTTGCTCATCATTCTCACTCACCAATCATTCATATTCCGACAACTTCAATCCACATCGCAGCTTCATTCTCTACATCTCTACAACTCCACACAACCCTACAACCTGCTGGCTCGAAGTTTTCCAGTTACGAGCGTTCCATTCTCCCTCTCGACCAATTGACGCAATGTCGACAACTCGCTTCCTCTCCGCGCTCTTGGCGATTCTCGCCTTGTCATGTAAGGACTTCTCTCCCAACATTCCAAATTTCAAGTTGTTCTCTCGCCTCATTGAAACACCGATTAAGTGTGTGGTATTCCATGTAGCTCCCGTATGACTCTTATTCCTCCTTCTCCACCCTTTTTCTGTCCTTCAGGCCTAGCGGCAGACGCCCGAAAACTACAAGAAGCGGACCCCGCAGTCCCGGCAGTGGAGCCGCAGACAGTGGAAACCACCCCCCTCCCCGGAACTCCCAAGCTCGCGAGCATCGCCGTCGCGCCGAACGCGAAAGCGAGCAGCCCCGTAGTGCCCACGACGACCGCGCCCACCCCCAAGGGGAAGGCCCCCGGCGGTAAGGTCGCTCCCGCCGGCGGAAAGCAGCAGGGCCCTGGAACGCCCAAGCAGGGCGCAGCAGGCGGCGCAGGAGCGCCCAAGACGCACCCCGCGCCGGTCCCCGGGGGAGCACAGCACAAGGGGAAGCCGCTGGGGCGCGAGGTGATGCAGGTGGGAACCGTTCTCCGCGGATCGTCTGTCGTGGGCGCCGCGCCCGGCGACGCGAACGCGGCGGGCAACGCGATCATGACGGTGTATAAGAACGGCCCGGTGGTGAACATCAAGTATATCGTCGCCGTGCGGAAGCTGTCCGTCGCGGGACTGCCCACAGGCGCGACGATCAACATGGCCGCCAGCGACGCGACGGGGCGGAACAGTGCCAAGGTTCAATTCATCGGCCCCTGTCGCATGCCAGTCGTTCGTCTTTCGTGGCCATCGAGATTCACGAATCTTCGGTTGACGACAGGCAAGATAACTGACTGACAGTGCGACAGACTTGAAATCAGCAACACGCAAAGCTTACGAATCTCTCCGCAAATCACGGCCTCGCGGCGCCGAGAATGGTGCTTGCGCTTCCGCGCCACATCTCCGCGGCCCCTCACCACCACGTCCCCATTCGACGCGCTGCCACATATCACGCTCCTCGCGTTTCCCGCCAAGTCGTTTCCCCTACGGCCTCTCTCGTCGTAAAGGTTCCCGCAAATCGCACTCCCGCTGCTGCCGCCGGATTTAGCGCTACAGTCGGATTCGCAGCGTCGCGAGTTTTCGGGTTACGAGATTCGCGAGCTCTGCTCGCGTTGCCGTGCGCGACAGCCGGGAACTGTGCTACAACCGGAGCAGGATCACGCACTGCCGGGGGTGGCGGCGCGCTGGGAGTGAGAATGGTGCTCACCGAGTCGCAAACGCTCGCTTTAGGCACACGAGCGCCGGATTTCACGGTAAATGCCTATCTGGAAGAAAAAAAAAAAAAAAAAAAAACTTCTGTCGTTTTATTAAGAAACGATGCAGCTTGTTTTTTAGAATTCCCAAATTCCAGCTAGTAGAAACGATGCAGCTTGTTTGAGTATTGCGGCGATACAAATTTAGAGATGGAGTGTGTCTGTTGTATCGTAGACATGGAGGATGCATAGAAGGCAGCATATGCATGCCATAGCGATGGGCATCCATGCACATGCGAGAGACATGCACATGTGCAATCAAGTCTTCGCATTCTGTTTCGCGCAGTTTGTGTTGCGCAGGCGAATGTATCAACAAAACCCATGCGTTTCTGTTAATTAGCTCTGTTGCCTACATCGCGGCGCCTAACCCATTTTTTCTGCTGAGTTATTAACCCGAAGCTCATAGTGCAATAGCTGCAAACCACGTGAGAGAAGTGAGTTTTTTAGGCGTCTTACAAACCTGAAGGAAAAGCTGAGTTTTGACCGTCCCTTCCACCAGGACAGACCCATGAGTGACAGTGACCACGTGTAAAAAACTATTTTTGAGACGTCTCCTCCCCTTCCTCTCCACCCCTTCCTCTCCACCCTTCCTCTCCTCCCCTTCCTCTCCCCTTCCTCACTCCGCCCCTTCCTCTCCTCCCTTCCTCTCCTCCCTTCTCTCCTCCCCTTCTCTCCTCCCTTCCTCTCCTCCCTTCCTCTCCTCCCCTTCCTCTCCTCCCCTTCCTCTCCTCCCTTCCTCTCCTCCCCCTTCCTCTCCTCCCCTTCCTCTCCTCCCCTCCTCTCCTCCCCTTCCTCTCCTCCCCTTCCTCTCCTCCCCTTCCTCTCCTCCCCTTCCTCTCCTCCCCTTCCTCTCCTCCCCTTCCTCTCCTCCCCTTCCTCTCCTCCCCTTCCTCTCCTCCCCTTCCTCTCCTCCCCTTCCTCTCCTCCCCTTCCTCTCCTCCCCTTCCTCTCCTCCCCTTCCCTCCTCCCCTTCCTCTCCTCCCCTTCCTCTCCTCCCCTTCCTCTCCTCCCCTTCCTCTCCACCCCTTCCTCTCCTCCCCTTCCTCTCCTCCCCTTCCTCTCCTCCCCTTCCTCTCCACCCCTTCCTCTCCTCCCCTTCCTCTCCTCCCCTTCCTCTCCTCCCCTTCCTCTCCTCCCCTTCCTCTCCTCCCCTTCCTCTCCACCCTTCCTCTCCTCCCCTTCCTCTCCTCCCCTTCCTCTCCTCCCCTTCCTCTCCTCCCCTTCCTCTCCTCCCCTTCCTCTCCTCCCCTTCCTCTCCTCCCCTTCCTCTCCTCCCTTCCTCTCCTCCCCTTCCTCTCCTCCCCTTCCTCTCCTCCCCTTCCTCTCCACCCCTTCCTCTCCACCCCTTCCTCTCCACCCCTTCCTCTCCACCCTTCCTCTCCACCCCTTCCTCTCCTTCCTCCCCTTCCTCTCCACCCCTTCCTCTCCTCCCCTTCCTCTCCTCCCCTTCCTCTCCTCCCCTTTCTCTCCTCCCCTTCCTCTCCTCCCCTTCCTCTCCTCCCCTTCCTCTCCACCCCTTCCTCTCCTCCCCTTCCTCTCCTCCCCTTCCTCTCCACCCCTTCCTCTCCTCCCCTTCCTCTCCTCCCCTTCCTCTCCACCCCTTCCTCTCCTCCCCTTCCTCTCCACCCCTTCCTCTCCACCCCTTCCTCTCCACCCCTTCCTCTCCTCCCCTTCCTCTCCTCCCCTTCCTCTCCTCCCCTCCTCCTCCACCCCTTCCTCTCCTCCCTTCCTCTCCTCCCCTTCCTCTCCACCCTTCCTCTCCACCCCTTCCTCTCCTCCCCTTCCTCTCCACCCCTTCCTCTCCACCCCTTCCTCTCCACCCCTTCCTCTCCACCCCTTCCTCTCCACCCCTTCCTCTCCTCCCCTTCCTCTCCTCCCCTTCCTCTCCTCCCTTCCTCTCCTCCCCTTCCTCTCCTCCCCTTCCTCTCCTCCCCTTCCTCTCCTCCCCTTCCTCTCCTCCCCTTCCTCTCCACCCCTTCCTCTCCTCCCCTTCCTCTCCACCCCTTCCTCTCCACCCCTTCCTCTCCACCCCTTCCTCTCCTCCCCTTCCTCTCCTCCCCTTCCTCTCCTCCCCTTCCTCTCCACCCCTTCCTCTCCTCCCCTTCCTCTCCTCCCCTTCCTCTCCACCCCTCCTCTCCACCCCTTCCTCTCCTCCCCTTCCTCTCCTCCCCTTCCTCTCCTCCCCTTCCTCTCCTCCCCTTCCTCTCCTCCCCTTCCTCTCCACCCCCTTCCTCTCCTCCCCTTCCTCTCCTCCCCTTCCTCTCCTTCCTCTCCTCCCCTTCCTCTCCTCCCCTTCCTCTCCTCCCCTTCCTCTCCTCCCCTTCCTCTCCTCCCCTTCCTCTCCACCCCTTCCTCTCCTCCCCTTCCTCTCCTCCCCTTCCTCTCCACCCCTTCCTCTCCTCCCCTTCCTCTCCTCCCCTTCCTCTCCACCCCTTCCTCTCCTCCCCTTCCTCTCCACCCCTTCCTCTCCACCCCTTCCTCTCCACCCCTTCCTCTCCTCCCCCTCCTCTCCTCCCCTTCCTCTCCTCCCCTTCCTCTCCACCCCTTCCTCTCCTCCCCTTCCTCTCCTCCCCTTCCTCTCCTCCCCTTCCCTCTCCACCCCTTCCTCTCCTCCCCTTCCTCTCCTCCCCTTCCTCTCCACCCCTTCCTCTCCTCCCTTTCCTCTCCACCCCTTCCTCTCCACCCCTTCCTCTCCACCCCTTCCTCTCCTCCCCTTCCTCTCCACCCCTTCCTCTCCACCCCTTCCTCTCCACCCCTTCCTCTCCACCCTTCCTCTCCACCCCTTCCTCTCCACCCCTTCCTCTCCACCCCTTCCTCTCCACCCCTTCCTCTCCACCCCTTCCTCTCCACCCCTTCCTCTCCACCCCTTCCTCTCCACCCCTTCCTCTCCACCCCTTCCTCTCCACCCCTTCCTCTCCACCCCTTCCTCTCCACCCCTTCCTCTCCTCCCCTTCCTCTCCACCCCTTCCTCTCCTCCCCTTCCTCTCCAACCCTTCCTCTCCACCCCTTCCTCTCCACCCCTTCCTCTCCACCCCCTTCCTCTCCACCCCTTCCTCTCCTCCCCTTTCCTCTCCTCCCCTTCCTCTCCTCCCCTTCCTCTCCTCCCCTCCTCTCCTCCCCTTCCTCTCCTCCCCTTCCTCTCCTCCCCTTCCTCTCCTCCCCTTCCTCTCCTCCCCTTCCTCTCCTCCCCTTCCTCTCCTCCCCTTCCTCTCCACCCCTTCCTCTCCACCCCTTTCTCTCCTCCCCTTCCTCTCCACCCCTTCCTCTCCTCCCCTTCCTCTCCTCCCCTTCCTCTCCTCCCCTTCCTCTCCTCCCCTTCCTCTCCTCCCCTTCCTCTCCTCCCCTTCCTCTCCACCCCTTCCTCTCCACCCCTTCCTCTCCCCCCTTCCTCTCCACCCCTTCCTCTCCACCCCTTCCTCTCCACCCCTTCCTCTCCACCCCTCCTCTCCACCCCTTCCTCTCCACCCCTTCCTCTCCACCCCTTCCTCTCCTCCCCTTCCTCTCCACCCCTTCCTCTCCTCCCCTTCCTCTCCACCCCTTCCTCTCCACCCCTTCCTCTCCACCCCTTCCTCCCACCCCTTCCTCTCCACCCCTTCCTCTCCTCCCCTTCCTCTCCTCCCCTTCCTCTCCTCCCCTTCCTCTCCTCCCCTTCCTCTCCTCCCCTTCCTCTCCTCCCCTTCCTCTCCTCCCCTTCCTCTCCTCCCCTTCCTCTCCTCCCTTCCTCTCCTCCCCTTCCTCTCCTCCCCTTCCTCTCCCCCTTCCTCTCCACCCCTTTCTCTCCTCCCCTTCCTCTCCACCCCTTCCTCTCCTCCCCTTCCTCTCCTCCCCTTCCTCCTCCCCTTCCTCTCCTCCCCTTCCTCTCCTCCCCTTCCTCTCCTCCCCTTCCTCTCCTCCCCTTCCTCTCCTCCCCTTCCTCTCCTCCCCTTCCTCTCCTCCCCTTCCTCTCCTCCCCTTCCTCTCCACCCCTTCCTCTCCACCCCTTTCTCTCCTCCCTTCCTCTCCACCCCTTCCTCTCCTCCCCTTCCTCTCCTCCCCTTCCTCTCCTCCCCTTCCTCTCCTCCCCTT